>DWON01004562.1:0-16089 GCA_018251015.1 Phocides pigmalion okeechobee | reverse complement strand
GCCGAGATCACCCGAGGTTGGTGTAGTTGTATCCAGTGGTTAGGTCCTGAGTTGAGGATGTGCTCGGCTACCGCAGATTTCTTTGGATCGTATTTTTTAATTATAAACTGATTGAAATGAATTGAACACTAAATGTAAATGCTTCAATATAACGCTTACTGCAATACATTAGTGAAAACGGAACAGATATTGTTTTTCATGTGAGAAGAGTAGAAAACGAACAGGGAAACCACCTGATGTTAAGTAGTCGCAGCCCATAGACATCCACGTACAACCATAAACATGATCGAAATCCTATCTGAGCTCGAACGTAAACACGTTGCTACTCCTGAAGACTAACATGGTCGCCTCGGTTCAAAATGTAGCCGGCAACCGCACCTCTCCAACCGAAACACAAGTAACGCTTACCGTACGTACCTCCAAATTCGAGCTATAGTTCTCCCACCTTTAAAAAACAGATATATAAGAATATAAGAATCTAAACATAGGAACAATCTCTTACTTTGGAATAACAAACAAATTGCAGTTTTATTTACATTGTATATATATAATACATTGTATTGTGCAAACTGTGCGAAGCTTAGATAAGTTTGTTCTAGAGATAGGTTCTAGAGTAGATAAAAAGGAATGGCATCCGATGCTAGTTATAATTGAAAGGACACTAGAAAGCTTTGGTATTGTCTTTGTGCTGCGCTTTAGATGTCAGTAACAAGATATCGTTTATTTATTTATCTAATACTTCTGTATCTTATATAAAAGATACACAAAGGTGACTCAATAGTCTTGGTATTATCTTCCAGTTAACCTTTGGAACGTAAAAAAGAAAATGGCGGTATACAAAATAAATTATGACAAAAATAAACATAATCCTAAAACTATTTAATAAAAGTCGAACCTAAACAGTCTATAGGAAGTACTTATGTGGCATGGTACCAAAAACGCTTTAATTCCTGCGCTGAATAGCGTTCGCAATTCTGCGCGAGATATGAACCGGCCCTCAAAGTTACAAACTTGAGAGTTCTCTATAAAGTTCTCAAAGGCGTGTTGTTTTAATTTTTCTCACTGTAGAAAAGATCCGTGCTAGACAATGAACATGAGATCCGAGCCGAGAGTGAGAGTAAGGATTGCAGAAGAAGAAGGAATAGAAGGAAGAATATTATTTTACACAATGAACTTCGTTAATAAACTATGGTATGCACTAACTTTGTTCTATCAAATTATTATTCATTCATGGGTATACCGGTAGATATTTCAACATGAAATACTTATTTACTTATTTTATAATGAAATATCTTTGGATAGAATGGAATACAATGCGATTACTTAGTCCTATTGTACAAAGTAAAATTTTCTGCTTTTATTATAGTTTTGTGTGTACATAAATAAATAATAGTTAAAAAAAAACTAAAAAACCCGCTTTTATAAAAATACAACTAAAAAAGGATAAATAAGAAAAAAAAAGCGTGGAGTGCTTTTTTAGCGATCTATTGATATCATGCAGCCCACGATTTTTTACATTGTATTTTTTTTCTTCTCTATACTTTTACTTATAATTACTTTTTTAGTTGGATTTTTTATAAAAGCGTGTTTTTTTAGTTTTTTCTACCTATTATTTATATGACTTTATTCTTCATATTATTACATTGCCATCGGTCTTTGATACGTGTGCAAAGTTTCAAATTAATCAGACATCTGGAAATTGGTGAAAATTAAACTCAAAGAATCTGTTACATACATACATACATATGTATATAGATACAACCCAAGCTAATAAAAGCGTGTTAATAAAAATGTTTAAATGTTATATTCACACAAGCTTACTGGTCCACACGGAACATCAGGTGGACGCCAGACCCATTTGCTACTTTTATTACATAAAATGGCTATTAAAATTCAGTTTATACACTGAGGGTAAATACATAATTAAAATTAATTATCCTCACAGAATTCTGATCATGCTTCGGAATTTCGTCTAAGGGGAAATGTAATGGGTTTATCTCTTTCGAATCCCGCTCGCAAATATTATGTCAATTATGAGACCAAATACCGAAATGTCCCTTTTTTGTGAATTCAACGCTCCAGATCTACGCTTTCTATGAAATTGAAGTATCAGATGAACTTGCATTTGTCATGTTAGAAAGTAAGTAACTAACTTAATAGGTAAGTAAGTAAGTTGGTAATTTAGATTTGTAGCATTAATTATGATTATTAATTAGTCTAGTCATTTTAAGAGTTTATTGTGGACTTACCAACTTCACGTAGAACACATGTCGAGGACCGTCTCAAGTATAGGCGAGAGGTATCGTTGCTGTTCCTGGGATCTAAGATGATCGCCTCCTTTGTAAATAACACGATTATTTGTTGCTTCCTATGACTCAAGTAATCGCCTCATGTGTAAGACGGTTTAGTTTAGAAATAAAGAACAAAATATTTTCCTGCTTTATAACCCTTTGTTTGAAATGTCGGAATCATAACCACTACGCTATTTACACCTTATATATGAACTGTAAATAAAAAATAAATAATCCATACTAATATTATATTATATATGTGAATGCTTTCACACCAAAACTACTTAACCGATTATCATAAAAATTTATACACATAGCAGTACTAAAATTTTTTTTTTTGAGGTTAGGTACCAGTTTATTGTTTTAGTTATTAATCGCTGCAATGATCTTTGATATTAATTTAAGGGCTTCAACACGAGCGAAGCCACGGGCGAAATCAAGTCAATGATATTTTTTTCCTTGATAAAATAATATTCCGTGCTCTAATAAATAATAAAATAATCCTATTGAAACTCAAATCTCTTTATGACAAAGACATTGAAATAAATCTAACCTGATTAGTTCCTCCCTTTATAAGTTACCTAATCATATTTTGAAGCTCAATAAGGGTTATGTTTCATTAAAATATTCTGAATCATATTTTATTTTGAAACCAGTGAATCTAATAGACGGCTAATAGGGTAATAAGTTAGGGTACCTGTGTTAGATATTATTCAACTTTTCTAGATTTTTCCAACAGACCACTCAAAGCCTATTACATTGTATTTTCGATAATTATTAAGTGCATGTAATTTGCTTATAATAGATAAAGTAATTGAATTTGAATTTCAGTTCAATTAATGTACGTATTAGGAAAATAGGATGTCCATGGGCTGCGACTACCTAACATCAGATGGCTTGCATGCTCGTTTGCTACGCTTCTCACATAAAAACAAATACAATTTAGGTGTTCATTACAATAATAAAAATTTTAAAATTAATCATAATAAAAGTCTTACCTAACCAATCTAAAGAGATTCCGTGCCCATAGGGTATGGTGGTCAAAACGCTCAATTAAAAAGAAAAGTAAACATTTTATACAATTATAAGGTATTTACATATCACTAATTAACATCAAAGATACAATGTACAACCAGTTCATTGGATTTGAGCGCCCTGTTGGCTAAGGTTGAATGGGAGACAAAGGCCGACAGAACTTTTATGTCACGAAGTCCGTTTTAATTAGAAAATCTTATACGATTTTTTATCATGATGCCTATAATACTATACGGTAAATAGAAGCTTTATGTGAATTTATTAATATCTTTAAATTTTTCCAATTAATTCGGTGATACATTAAGTCAGGGTCATAGTGTCTAAATAGCGATACATTTTACCATATAACTGATACTCACGATAAACTGATAGATAAATATATTTTAATGTATTTTATTCAATCGTTTTCCTTAATAAATATTGCATACATATTTTTATAATACTTCATGTACATTTAAGTATTTAAAACTTCTTACATGTAGAATGAAAAGTATATATTTTATATTTCATTGATTCATTGGTTTTACACAGGTGGTCTATACGTGGGAGATGGATCTCAACCGCAGCATCCTGGGTGCTGCGACCCTGCTGGTCCCGAAGAAACCCACTCCTTCCACCACTTCGAGCAGCACGATGCCCATGTGGGCTCACAACTCCTGGGTATGTCTCTTCGCTGCGATGCTGGCCGTCGCCATTGGAGGGAACGCTATCGTCATATGGATTGTCACAGGTGAGATTTTTTTAACACTCGGCTTAAAAGACTCCTGTGTAATGCGCGGCGCATCGCTTGCGGCTCGTACACACCTGTGTTACGGACAAATCTGTATGGATTGCGAGCGAACACAAGTGCTGTATTTACGTCGGCGTTACAAGACTGGGGGAGGACATTATGTCTGTGTATTAGTAGATGATGCACAGATGCTAAAAATACAATATTTTAGTTAACTGTAGTCGCATCTTCAGTCTAGAATAATAAGATCCAGTTTAGTTCCGCCTCCCGCAACACTGACCCGATCGTATATATTAGTGCCACAATCAGTGTTAATGGAGTTTAATGGAGATTTTTTTATAAAATGGATATACCAAATAGGCATACAAATCACTAGATGTTGAGATCACCGTCATTCTTAGAGATCTATAACCACTCCATAAAAAACCGACTTTTGTTTTTTTTTGAATTTGAAGTCCACAGATGACATAGATTAAAAAATCTATTTTCCGCCAAATTACGAAGCAGTTTATCTTTAATAGCAAACGAGCATGCAAATCACCTGATGTTAAGCAGTCGCATCCCATAGACATCCACGTACTGTCACAAACACGACTGAAATCATATCTGAGCTCGAACGTAGATCCTTTGCTACTCCTGAAGACTAAGATGGTCGCCTCGCTTCAAAGTGTAGGCGGCAAAAACACCTCTTCAACCGAAACACAAGTTATGCTTTACAGCGGATTATGAGGGCGTCGGTGGTATCTCACTGGTCGAACTATACTTCTTCCTCCTTTAAAGTTTGTCTACAATGTAAGGATTATTAGAACCTAAGAATTTTTATAAAACCGAGGTTACAGTTGTGGCAATACATTATTTATTTATCTTTAGATTTTTCCCTAGAGTACACTCACACTTATGTAAATCAACGCTCGAGAAAGCAATCGAAGGCAAAATGGAATGTTTAGAAAACTGCCATTCTTGAATTCGAAGTTATTTCAAATGAAAATTCCATTCGAATGAGGGCGGAAAGGGGGTATTGAAAATGTTCACATTCAAATTTCCTGGAAGAGTACTCGTTAACTGAAATAATAATGGAAAACATGCTTACAAGGTATAATTGAAGAGTGCTTCCAATTTAAAGTTACGAATTTTCCATTACATTGCATGAGAACATTGCGAGTAGAAATATTTTGCGTAGATTAATAAAATAGATTACGTCAACATTTTGTTTTTTTTATTATCCATAAATTATTTTTAGCGCAATTACCCTATTTTTCTTGAGAGCGACAACACATAATAATAACATTAAACCTAAAAGTACTGCATCTAGATTAATTACTGTCCTTGGGATGAGTTCCTAGAAAACTGAAATAATTAATAGAATAAATAAATAATAAATTAATTGGACAAATATAAATAAAACTCGAAGTTTGTCAAGGGTTTATATAGCAAAATATTTCTATTGAATTTAATATAGGTAATTTATGCTCAAACTTAATTCATTCAATAGGTTGCGGTAACTTAGGCTTTAAACACAAACCCTCAATTCATTAGACAGGCTTATACCTGAGAGTCCTAAATTTGCCTCGCCAAGATCAGAACCTTTGTTCCTCAGAATTTAGCATAACTTTACTATGGACTTATCTATAAACATTATAAAACCAAGTCTACTGTCGCTTATATCTGTTCATGATAAAGTCAAAAAACACTGGACAGATTTTCTCATAGTTTTCAACAACAGGTAAGCATCAAAAGGCTGTTTGTGGGTTGTTCTAAGGTATTATTGGAAATAAATTAACAAATTGGAAAGTACAGTGCTCGAACATAGCTAAGGCTAAGGCTTTGGTCACGAATGTCCGACGAGGCGTTTTTATTCGCTACAATCGTCATTCTATGGCGACGAAATCAAGGCCAGAAATTTTAATGTTTGGTTATAGCGTCAATGTCTGCAGGTGGAAGGGGATAATATATATATATATATATATATATATATAAACAATATATATATAAACAAGGCCTTTACAGCTTTAATATTTACCGGATGCAGGAGGAACAGAATATTATATTTACAAATATATATCAAATAACAACGCAATGTCGAAAATAGGGCTACAAAATCATATTTGCATGATGAAGGACGAGTGGAAAATTATACGTATAAATTTATATAAAATAAGAATGTGACGTAGAAAACAAGGCTTCGAATATTAATGCTCGTTTGTAGCGTCAATGTCTGCAGGGGGGAGGAATATTATATACATAAAATAACGACTCAACGTCGAAAACAAGGCTATGAAATTTAAATGTTCGTTTACAGCATCAATGTTGTATGATGCAGGAGAGAGGAATATTATATTGACAAATATAAATAAATGAAACTAAAATATATGAAACGACAACGCGACGATAAAAGTAAGATCACGAAATTGAAATAATCGTTTGTGGCGTCATTGTTTTCAGTACAGGAGGAGAGCAAAAGTAAAAAAAACGAGAGAGAAATCTACTACGTCAGGGCATGTAGTGTAACTGTTTTGTGTTCGGTATAAAACTTTTTGGGATATATTTCTGACTTATTTACATCGCCTGCAACCGTTAGATGCTCTTGCAAATCCGCTCTTAGGGAAGACCGTTACAATTTACAGTGTGGTTGCCGGATACTCATTATTGGAGGCGACTATCTTAGTTCTCAAGAGTAGGAATGCATCCGCGTCCATCCTTAAATAGAACTTCTGTTCTTTTTGAGATTGACCGTGGTTGTCCATGGGCTGCAGTGACCACTTAACATCAGGTGACCTACATGCCTACTTTTTTTATTACGAAAGAGTAAGAAATGGTTCTAACTCTTTCACAATAAAAAAAGTAAGTTTCTTGTCAGATATCATAGAAATCATAAATAACTTTCTAGCCTTTAAGTTGTAAACGTTTTCAAATGATTCTGCGCTGATGTCAGTGTCATGCGTAAAGGCAGAACTGAATAAGTTCGCACATTGTCACTACATCTTAAGGTTAATATTTGGTGCTAAGACTCCTTTGACGAGGGTCAGAAACCCTTTGTCTACGACAAATAATCTTGATAATACAAGGCCATTTGTAAGTCTATATATTTACGTAAAAATGGATATTATCATGAAATTTTCAGATATTTATATAGGAAATTTACGTTAGGTTAGGCTTTTCGTAAGCACTTTCCGATCCCGGGGCTATCGGAAGTGATTTCAGTTTGAAATATGCAATCCTTTGTACTTCATTTTTCTATTATACTTTTTGTGTTATATTGAGTACAAAAAAATATGAATAAATAAATAAATAATTTTGCAGTCCAATTCCCAAAAAATGGGTAAAATCCCAACCAAGACGTGTTACAACCACACGATTAGACAAAAATTGGTATATTACTCATAAATCAGTCTACCAGGCATTTCTAGTGAGTAGCTGCTTCAGGTTTAGTGAGACGGAAAATCTATATTAATGTTTACAAGCAAGAGAATATAAGATGTCTGAGGTTAACTTAGAAGGTGGTACAACTTATATGGATCGACCTAATTTCTAGCTTATTTGCGTTTAAGTAGAAACTTGTGGTTTCCGGATCAGTTACGAATGAGGCGACCTTAGTCCTAAAGAACCAACGCATCTATGTAGACTTCAACTGTGACTCTTGTTTTTTATGGAGTTGGTTTCATTTTTTTATGTGAGAAGAGTAGCAAATGAACGTGCAAACCACAACCACAAGATACGACCGAAAT
Source organism: Phocides pigmalion okeechobee (assembly GCA_018251015.1). Lineage (NCBI taxonomy): Eukaryota > Metazoa > Arthropoda > Insecta > Lepidoptera > Hesperiidae > Phocides > Phocides pigmalion. Next base: position 8,308 of record DWON01004562.1, on the reverse strand, counting down.
CCTATCTGAGCTTAACGTAGATACGTTGATACGCCCGAGGACAAAGATAATCGCCTCGCTCAAAGTGTAGCTGGCAACCACACCACTCCAACCGAAACACAAGTAATGCTTTACGGCGGATTATGAAGCAGGTGGTGGTACCTCCCCGGTCGAACTATATATCTCCCACTTTTACAATGTACAGATGTTCCCGATGGTTGTAACAATATCGGATATCCCGGTCAAATCAGGATATCAGTTATCTCTCGCATACCTGTTATAGGGTTAGTGAGACGGAAAATCTATATTATTGTTTACAAGCAAGGAAATGTAAGATGCCTGTAGAAAGAAATACGATGCGTTCCCACTTAATCATTAAAACTGACACCGCACCTGATATCGAGCTAGGGAGCTGGGGAGCTAGGGAGGTGGGAGCTAATCTATTTGAAGACCGTAAAGGTATATTTATTGGCAGCGGAAATCATTTAACGTTTCATTATATAACGGGTCACGATTAACGCTTTTTATTTTCTTATCTGAGAAGAGTAGTAAACGAGCATGCAAGCCACCTAAAATTAAGTAGTCGAAGCCCATAGACATCCACGTAAAACCACAAACAAGATTGAGATCCTATCTGAGGTCAAACGTAGTTACGTTGCTTCTCCTGAGGACTAAGATGGTCGCCACGCTTCAAAGTGTTGCCGGCAATCGCAGCTTTCTAACTGAAATACAAGTAATGCTTTACGGCGGATTATGACGGCGGCGGTAGTACCTCCCCGGTCGAACTATAGCTCTACTATCTATCAAATTATCAAAATTTAATTGTCGATATTTCGAACCAATGCATGGCTCGTGGTCACGGCGAAGCGAGTTTTGTCATGACCACGTGTGATCGTATATAATAAAATATGTAAATTCCGCGATGATATTAGTTTAAAATCGTATGTCTCTTAACATTTTTCAATAACTTCTAATTACGTCATAATTCTATTTTTATTTAATATGTAAAAAGCCAACAGTTTCCAACACTTATCACTATCGCTATGCACCTAATCCTAGTTTAGATTAGACACTCCAAAACCTTCCTTAATGAATAGTAAAAACATTTTTCAATAACTTTAAATCACATCAAGATAATGTATAATTATGTCATTATATTAGGTAGATTTATATATAGTAAGATTTTGTAACAGCAGTTTAATACTGTACCTACGATCCTAATGATCCTAATGTGATTAGATTACTTAGCCCATTTTGGGCTATATAATCCAGTTACGTTACCGACTTCCTTAAACTAAACTCAATAAACTTCGTTAAGGCTATTTAAGCCTATAAAATAAAAAAAATCTAACCAGATTTGTAGTTTGAAAGATTAACGTGGTTAACGTGTGTAAAGATCGTGAGTATCTTCGAGGCCCGTAATGCCTCTCCCAAAACGGCTAAAACGTCCCCCGCTGATGATGTAAAGAAATTTGCGCCTGGCTCGTGGTCTATGTATGCAACTGCCCTGAATCCATTCCAGCGATTAATAGTTTTCATAAACCATCACATCTGTTACACGAGAGCGCATCTGAAATTTAATGCTCTTTGATACAGTTTAATGGCTGCCAGTTTCATTATTATTATTTATTCACCTGGTGTTAAATGATCACTGCAGCCCATGGACAACCACGTCCAATGTCAAATAGAACAGAAGTTCTATTTAAGGATGGACGCGGATGCGTTCCTACTCTAGAGGACTAAGATGGTTGCCTCCAATAATGCGTATCCGGAAACCACACCTCTCCAACCGAAACACAATACACGAAGAACATGTTGCTTTACGGTGGGTTCTGAGGGTGGCGGTGGTACCGCCCCGGGCGAGCTCTAACGGCTCTACCACCTTTCAAATATAAACATATTCTGTTAAAATACTAAACATATTCTGTTAAAATTTAACCCAGCAGCATTTTGTGGGATGCATAAGCATTATTCAGGTCCTATCATAAACCTACTCATATAATATTACATAATAACTAATAACATAACTAATGTTAGGAACGGAAAAAACTTTAATTTTTGTAGAAGTGGAGGTAGAAAATTAATGCATTCCACCTGACAAATTGTCACTGTTGTTGAACTTACTCAAGAACTTAAAGGTGGGAGAACCATAGTTCGGAGGTACCACCGCCGCTCTCATAATCCACCGTAAAGCATATCTTGTGTTTCGGTTGGAAAGGTGCGGTTGCCGGCTACACTTTGAAGCGAGGCGATCGTCTTAATCCACACGAGCAGCAATGTATCTGCAACCAACTTCATAAAGAACAAGAATTTGAAGTCTATCATATATGCGTTGCTGATCCTGAGGACTAAGGTGGAAGCCTAATTTGTGATTAAGCCAGCAATCATACCTTTCTCCTGAAACCCTAATAATCTTCACGCTAGAAAAAGTGTGGATGTTGTACCTGCCATCAATCCATATAGGTTGCACCACTTTGTAAGTTCGCCTCTATTCACGAGACCTCTTAAGAAAGGCTTAAGAAATAGTAAGCCAATTTAAGCCAAAAGTACTAATTGCGGTGCTAGACTGCGAACTTTATATATAAATCTTAGCCATGTAAGTTTGCTTACAGTGTTTTCCTTTGAAGTTAAACCAATTAGTAGACTTTAGAAACTTTTAACAACGTGAAAACTCTTAGGCACATAGGTTTTCTTATGACATGTTCCTTGGATGTATAATAAAGTAATACATTTTACATGTGTTTAAGACTTTTCTAGAACTTTTAGGCGCAAAGGTTTCCTTACGATTTTTGCGTTCAAAGTTAACTAATATAACAAAGTTTATATATTTATTGATAACTTTATGAAGTATTAGGAATATAGGTTTCTTCATGACATTTTCATTGGATCATTGACAACCAAGTAATAGGTTTGATACATCTTTACAAACTTTATGGAGAACTTTTAGGCACAGTGGTTTCCTTACGATTTAATTTCCTGGTTTCCTCATTATATTTCCGTTTGACAATAAACCAACTTATTTTCTATAATTTATCGAAATTTTTAGGCAAAATGCTTTCCTTACGATACTTTCTTTGGACTTTAAATAAAATAACAGACTTTACGCTTTTTAATAACTTAATGGATAACTGTTAGGGACACAGATATCCTCACGTTATTTTCCATTAATGATAAACCATGTCATAGATTTCGTACTTTTACGAACTTCACGGAGAAGTTTTAGGTATAATGGTTTCCTTATAATATTTTTTACGTTAAACCAAGTAACAGACCTTTAATAACTTTATGGAGAATAATAACGCATGTAAATTTTCTCGCAATATTTTCCTATGACGATAAACCAAGTTCATATATCTTAACACGTTGAACGCCATGTCGGACAATGTTGTCCGACAACACCTCAACATTGTCCGACGTTGCGTTCAACGTGTTAACAAACTTTATGAATAACTTTCAAGTACGAGGATTAAACCGCAATATTTTCTTTCTAGATTTAACGAAATAATTGACTTAACGCACCTTTATGAACTTATAAACACAAAAAATTGGTCGCAATATTTTCCTTTGACACTAAACCAAGTAATAAAATTCACACACGCTAAAAAACTTTATGAAGAAGGCAAGAAGGCTTTTAGGACATTTTCCATCACCGTTAAAGTATGTAATAATTATTTTGGCCAATACTAGCTCTGTCTACGTCTTAGAGCGTGTATGAACGCATTAGTAATGTCATTAGGCAGATGTGGCCAAAAGATTAACGCATTAATTGACTAACGATATTATGTGGTCGTGACTGTTGGTTACAAATGGCACCAGATATTAGATGATAACAATTATGACAGGTTTTCGTATCTGAAAAAGGTCTGATTTTAGAACGTTAAATTATGTATATTGACTTCGACTTGTGCTGTTACAATAGCGAATGTTTTTTTTACGGAAACCTTACATAGCGTCATTGTTTAGTTCCGCGGTTTGTGTAAATCGTATGGTTTCTGAAGCGATGGTAGATTTATTAAATCTTTGAAAATACTTCGATAAAAATCTACTTTGTATAAATGCCATTTGACATAAGCTTTAATTGTGAATCTGCAATGTTAGGCAAATGAGTGCGGGGTCAATAGTTTTTTTACTTTCTTTACTAGGCATGTTAAGCAACAGGTCCAGATTGCTATAAATAGATTACATTCGTCAAATTTTGGCAGAGATCCTATAGGCGGTTTGACATATCCCGAGATTCAGATTGACCACTCATTATATTTCCACCAATACGTATAGAAACAGTGTGTTGAAGGATGCCTCATGTTTTCCTAACATGTCGGGAAAAAGTTGTCCAATTGGGACACCGTGGCCCCCGGAACTTTAAGGGCTAAGCAAGGACAGGGTGTGGTTTTAGTCAGTAAAAGTATGACATACCCTTTGGGCCTTGGGCGGAAGGTATTATTTGATGATTTCCATATCCAAAACAAAAAAATTGGGAGAATGCTCGTGCTTATTGGAACATGTACAGGGTTACCATAACTATTATATGACTTCCCACGCCGTATAAGGCGATTAGGCGAATGAATTTTCCTATTTCCTAATGTATTCACCAATTTGCTTCCTTAACTCCTACGCACTGTGGAAAAGAGCCATTAAGGACAAAATCCTTTCAAGATACACCTCCGGTGTTTTATTCATTGCGATCTTCCGGAATAGATATAAACGAATCCCATATTTTTAGATTTATTGAAATTATTATGTTCTAAAAATATGCCTTAATACGTTACACGCAAGAATTAAGTGATCCCAAGCGACGCAGCGACGCAATGGTCGTTAGGCTCGTCTAACATACAAGGTTGCACGTTCAAAGTCGACCTTAAAGTCAGGTAAAGTTTATTCAAAGTTGATCCTAATATATCTGTATTTGATTGATAAGAAATCTTAAAGGTGGGAGAACTATAGTTCGACCGGAGAGGTACCACCACCGCCCTCACCATCGGCCGTAAAGCATTACTTGTGTTTCGGTTGGAGAGGTGCGGTTGCCGGCTACACTTTGAAGCGAGGCGACCATCCTAGTCCTCAGTGTGTGGTTGTACGTGGATGTCTATGGGCTGCGACTACTTAACATCAGGCATTTTGTCATCATCGCGGGACGTCCCAGCCTCTAAGGGCGGGGGAATACGGGCCTCGAGGATACCCTCTTTGCCCGGACCTGAACTTGGGGTTGCACCCCGGATTAACTATAGTAGCCCTCGCCCACTGTTAAGTGGGGGGGGCTCGGGATAATCCCTCCGGCATGCTCAACTCCCGTTGTGTCCGTCGTCCGCCAGCTGATTCTGCCCGACGCCGGCGAGTGGTACGGCCCGCAGGTCCAAGCGACGCGTTAGCGTGTGGTCTGGCTGGGCTCGCTTCACATCGCGGGTCAGGTGACGGTACTGTGGTTGCGGGGCAGCGTTAAGGAGGGGCTTCCGGAAGGTTAGCGGATCGATGATGATGATGATTGACCTTCACCTTTCCTCCCCGTATAAACGGGGACGGTGAACGATCTGACGATGCGGCCTTCGCTCTTCTTCTCCATAGAGACAGCGACTGGTTGGAGGCACCTGAACCCTTTCCAACGAAAGGGCCAGGTGCCAAATCTCGGCAAGCGTCCTCCTTTTAGTCGCCTTTTATGACAGGCAGGAGATACCGTAGCGCTATTCTGGTCCCGCGCTACAGAGACTGGCATTTTGTATGCTCGTTTGCTGCTCTTATCATATAACAAAAATCTATGATCAATACACCGCCACATAGTCTACTGGTGGGGGAGGAGAAATGAGTATTTATTATTATTTTCATTCGAGAAAAAATCTAGACGAAAATAGGTTTAAAGGGGAGTTACATGACGTCTATCATCCTGAAAGCTTTGAAGGCTTTGTAGGCTTTGGAGGCTTTAGCTCTTAAGAATTATATAAATACAATGAAACATAGAAAAGAAAAAACTTTTGTTGATTGCATATTATCGGTTCCGCTGATATGCTTGTTATCAACTTATATTAAAACTACTTCGCGATCATTTATTTATAATTCTAAAGACATAAAACAGTGCTAAGAAAGACACTTTTTGTTAACAGCACACAGAAGAATGCGGACGGTGACCAATTACTTCTTGGTCAACCTTTCCTTCGCTGACCTGATGATGGCTTCCCTCAACTGCTTGTTCAACTTTATCTACATGTTACACAGGTAAATAACATATTTTTTTCCAAAACGTCATTTTTCACACTATTATTTCCACCTTTAATCGATGCTATGTGTAACAAAAGCGCCGGTACTTATCTCGCGTAATATTACAAATGGTGTTCGGTGAGGGAATGCGGCCAGACTTCTTGGCACCATAGTGAATTAACACGAATTCTCTGTTGATTGCTTAAGTTTGGTTTTATTATATGGTTTTTTAAATTTTATTATACTGAGCGTATATAGAAATATGAAATAATATTTACTAAGCATTATAGTACTAAGATTACGTATTTGTTCCGCTTGGCTTCGAAACCTTGCAAACTTCGAAACGCATGGCAAAAAAATTTTAAAACGAATAGTACCACGTTTGACCGACGCTGCTGGTAACAAGAGGGCTGGTTCATATCTCAGGCAGAGAATTGCAATTGCTATACAGCGCGGGAATGCAGCTAGTGTTCTTGGAACCATGGGCACGGACTCCCATTAGATTGTTTAGGTTAGGGTTTTTATTTTAATTAGTTTAAGATTTTCATCATTGAGATCACATATTATAGATATTAAAACAATAACTTTACCACGACGACCAAACCGTATACTCTAGTATTATGCAAATACTAACCTACTATTTTTAAAGGAAAATCTTTATGCAATATTTTTACCCGGATATGCAATTTTAACTCCAGTTCGACTCTTTGATAGAAGGAACTTAAATTTCAAAAGTTGAACCAGTTGATTTTATTTTAAAGTCACCTGTCATTTGCAATATATTTTTATATATAAAAGTTGAAAGGTAGTAAAACCGAAACGACTGAATTAATGAGGTTTTCTTATTTTTTTATTCTACTACTGTTATAACGCAGAACTTCTTATATATTTTGTTCTTATTGCATATCTTTATTTAGTTTTATAAGTGAGAAAATCAAAAATTAGTTAAATCGCTATATTGACGGTTGTACTATATATAAGCTCGTAACCGCCCGCTTAGCAGCGGGATCGGTGCTTACCCGTAATATAGCGGTGTTATGGGAAATAATCGATGTAGAGCTGCGCGACCCGTCCGTCTACTTCTCAAGGGATCTCTCGGCCTCTTGAGAGGAAGTCCGGGCAAAGAGGGTACCCTCGAGGCCCGAATAATCCCTACCAATCTACTCCCCGTGAGAGACGTTAGAAACCCCCGGGTATGAGTAGCAGATAGGTGTACGATGTCCCCCTTTTCTTTCGTTCACTATACGAGTATACAATTGACACTGAGAAGTAAATGGTAATCTAAATTCATTCGGTCTAACTGGCCCAGGAACGAACACAGAACCATTTTCATTCAATCCCGGTACATTACTGCCGAATAACACACTGTTACGTCATAAAAATCTACACCATTCCAAAAAGGTATGCATGGCCCTAAAAATGTAGACAGCTTCCCAACAAATTCCAACGTCAAATAGGTATGCTTTTATCATTTTACGGCACCTTACGACATTACGTACTTTATGAAATAGCAAAAAATATAGGTCACGTATGTCTGCTGTTATTTTTTTAAAATAGCAAGTGAACAAGTCATCTGGTACCAAGTGAAACTGGTACAAATATATGGTACAAGTATACTGGTACAAGTATATGGTTTTAAACGAATATTATCCCGGAGTTTGTACATTTTACTATGTACCATGTTTTTTTTATTGTCGATATTTCGTTGCATGGCTCGTAAAACAAACAAAAACCGTTAATCGTGAGTACCCGGTACATAATAAAATGTACAAATATACGAGTAGTTCCAGGTAGGTACAAACGCTGCTTTCACAATCGTTGAGTTGATTTGAGGTTGGACGTAAATGTTCATGGGCTGTAGAGACATCAGATGTACTGCACCCTTGTTTGCTATTTAGAAATAATAATAGTTAAAAAAAAACTAAAAAACACGCTTTTATAAAAAAACAATTAAAACAATTATAAATAACAAAATGCAATGTAAAAGCGTGGGATGCTTTTTCAGTGACCTATTCATATCATGCATGATTTATTTTTCATTTTTTTTTTCATATTATTGAATTGTCATCTGTCCTTGATACGTGTGCAAACTTTTAATTTTATCAAACTTCTAGAAACTGATAACAATTAATTTCAAAGATTC
>DWON01004561.1:0-16089 GCA_018251015.1 Phocides pigmalion okeechobee | reverse complement strand
ACCCTGGTACGGAGGGAACGGATAGACTTATTACACTATTGTTTTACAAGTGATAGTCCACCAAATAAGTAACAAAGCCACTCCCATTGTGTCGTGAAAGAATACTTCTTTGTTAGTAGAAAGAAGTCGTTACCAAAAAACTTGATAGTTCGTTGAGGATAATCAGATTCATTTTCAACGGGAAGCAGTTTTTATTATAAGTTAGAAATATGTTTGCTATTTAAATACTATCAATAAAATTGAGATGCTATAACAAGAACAAGAAAATTCTTCAAACTACTTGATACACTGGAGATTCTGGCAGAGAAGTTAAAATTATTAGTATACTACGTGAGTTAGTTTCCCTTAAATAACTACCTGTTTTAAGATTAAGCTTATATGAAAATTAAGTCAAATGTATGTTAGAGTTTAAATAAATAAATAAAATATAATGGACGTTAAACTAGAGTACATTTTTTTGTTTTCAGTTTCGATTTACCTTTTAGTGATTCTAATCGGCTGAGTTGTTTAGGATTTCCGGCCGCATACCTTTGCAGCTCGATTTGACTGTTGGCTTTTATAAAGGTTTTTGGTGTCAACATTTGGGCGGATCTAAAATATAACAATAACACATATATAAAATATGTCTGCCTACATCTGTACTAAAATTATAAAGCTGGAAAAATCATTTTTGATAGTTTGAAACCCTTTAATATCTCGAGTTATTCTTTTTAGTTTTGCTAAATATTTTTTTAAATTTAGGCCGTTATGGAATAAGATTTACAATTAACTGCCACCCACTCGTAAGGGTTTTTGTTTTGGAATGAGGCAGCTAAAGAAACAACAAATGTCGTTGGTTAGATGTGTCCATGCGAGAGTGACCACATGTAATCAAGCAATCTGAATGCTCGCTTGTTACTTCATTAAATAAACCGACATGAAACCTCTCGAAGCCTGATCGAAGAATGTGATTAGCATCAATTATAAAGTTCTAGCAAATTAACGATATATTGTTATGCGACGCAATAATTGAACCACAAACACTTTTTGATCTTACCCAGTTGAATCTTCACCAACTTGATCCGCATATAAAATCTCGCAGAGATGCTCCCCAAAAGCCTACAAAGCATAACCATATCGTTAACTACGTACTTTGAAACATCCTCCAAAATTAATCTCTTACTCAGTGTAGTTCACCACAATCGCCCACTTAAAAGGCCCGAACATACATCCTTGTGATCGGCAATAATTTTGTTTGTAATACACATAAATTCTAAAGGGATCAATAATATAGACTCCTACATCTATTTGACTCTTCATGTAATAAAACAGATCAGAACCGATTCATTTCGTTTCACTTCAATATATCATATTTACCTATTTATTCCTTGACCCATAGTTGATGTTGTTAGACTTAAGTAAAAGACGACTGTATGTTATTTAAACAAAGCCTTTGTAATGGTAAGACGCAAAACAAAAAAATGTAAAATAAAAACGTTATAATAAGTAATGTTTTCAAGAGAACAATCGTAATAGCATTTCATAATTAATCTACTTTAATTTCAAATACTGTTTCTTATAAAATTCAAATTGCAGAATAGTAAAGGAGACATATATTTTCTTGTGTATTTACTTTAAAAGTGATTACAAGTTCAAATGTTCTTACCACTCCATTCTCAGGTGGATCACCGTTACCAAATGTAGAAGTCACGACTAGCAGTAACGCTTCGTGTTCTATGGATGTTATGTCATAATCAGCCATGCAATGGACCTGTTTGATAAAAAGTTTATTGATGATAACTTTTTTTAAAGATCTAATACGATGGACAAAAAAGTTCTAAAGTAGATTTTGTGTAAATTTTTATTGCAGTTGGCTAAACATTAATATCAAACATGAACATAAATGTGCAAAATATATTTATGAATTTCACTTCTAAATGTAAAATTTAGAAAAATGTATTAAATATAAATAATTTGCAATTTATTTGTTTCAATCTAACAACTTCATAGTAACACAAGTACCATATTTTCTTGCTTTCATGGTTATAGAACAGAAAGTCTTGCTACTCGCGTTTTACATTTCAATTAGGACTACAATAATGTTGGCTATTGTTTTATTTCAATCTTCCAAACTTTCAGAATTGACTTTCAGAATTCCAACTTTTATATAGTACTATTCCAATACATGATTCCGTTTACTTCTTAATGTTAAAGTATTTTAAATTATTTCATAGTTAACCAACTTTTACTAAACAAAGTATGAGTCTGTTATTTCGTAAATTCTACCTTAAATGTTAAAAGATCTTAAATCATTTTATAATTCACACTTACTTGAGCATTAAACGCATGTCCAAATATGACACCCAATTCCTTCGCATATTGCTCCGATTTGCCTGTTTCCGTCGCATACAAGACAGTTGCCTTGATCCTCTTAGAGAGGGCTCTGCCGAAGAGCTTCGACGTGAATTTCACTGCCCGAGCAATTTGCTTGAAATGGAACTTTCTATTAATGGGCCGCTTCCCACTGATCGGCTTAGACTTCTGCCACTGATGCGTCTTCCAAGCGGGCTCCTATTCAAGTGTTTGCATCGATATCAATTTTAGAGTGTTAGGAATTTTTAGTTGCATAATTATTATTACAATTTTTAAAAAAGTCAAATTTACTTTTTTTGAAAACGCGAAATCGACTATGGAGTGACTTTTTACTTTTCCATAACTTTGTTTCTGCAACTTTTGTTGTTTATGTCTATTTTTTATGGATATTACAAAATTTTGGTGGATAATTCTATTTCAATCCTAAATTTATATATGAAAGACAATCTATAGTGAATAGTAACCTGGTATTCGTACGAAGGCTTCAAGTAATACAGCGCCATTTCTTGGTGGAACACCGGAGTGATAGAGGAAGACATTGGAGGCACAATCCATATCCAATCAGCTGGACATCCAGAGCTAAATCAATGAAAAATAATACAAATTAGTTAAATTCCAAACAATTTGTCTTATCTATTTTTCTTACTAATATTTATTAATATCTTTCTACAATATTATTTATCCTACAATCCCTTGGAATGGCTCGTTTATCAGCAAAAGAATGACCCACTTTCATTCAATCATAAACACTATATTATTATCTACTAGCTGCTATTATCCGTAACTTCATACACGTGGGCTATTATTTTAGATTTTTCCAGATTTTATTATATAACGGGTACTAACGATGAACGCTTTTTAATTGTCGATGTTTACAACCAGTTGCATGGCCCGTAGTCCCGGTAAACTGCAGTTCGAAATATCGAAAATTAAAAAGCGTAATCCCGTTAGTACCCGTTACATAATAAAATATACAAATTTCATATTTACTGACAATTAAAAATACCTTTCAAATTGACATATTTTTCATTTAAAGACAGATCGAAATACCACGAACTAAACGTTCAGTACAGCTAACTAACATTAGTGAAAACCGTACACAAAATCTGTTAACCCGCTTCTGAGATAAGTGCATACAAACACAGACAAACAGATATTAATTGTAACAACTGTTGTTGTGGGTTCCGTTACATCAATAAAGTAATTAATAATGGTTGTACTTATGTATCTTCCATAACCGACAGCGATCAGTGACAATTTTATTATTTGTACAGAACAACCACCATTTTCATTTGCGTAACTGGTTCCATTGCATCAATAAAGGAATTAATAACAGCTTTTCACATATATTCCATATACAGACGACGATCATCATCATCAACCTACTATTGTACAACCTACTATTGACTATTGTCCTCTGCTGGACTATTGTCTGCTGCTGATCACTGCCTTTCCAATGGCACTGAGCTCGATCGACAGCGATCAGTTAGACTTTTATCATTTGTATAAACAAGCCACAGTTTTCATTATCGTAACTTTAAGCCTAATATTCTATTTGAGATGAAAAGCATAAACCACGTAATATTGTTGCAGAGCTAAAGTCGCACGTTTTGTTTTTGTATCCTTGTTAACATGTGTGTTATGGTTGTGCGACTCCATTTTTGTTGTGCCGTCTGAGAAACATAACAATAGCGCTGAAAACTAGCGTTGAAAGGTTAATGCATTTAGAGACAAATTCTAGTAACAGTTTAGCTATCTACGTGATATTTTTAACTGACTAATAAACATGGGGTTATAGAAGACTTTATATCTCAAAAGAATTACATCAAATTCACTTACATGAGAAATTTACAAAAACTTTAAAACATAATAGAAACTATATATATTTTCCGGCCAGTTACTGGTTGCTGATAAATTGTTTTAAGTGCTGTTTGAAGGTACGTAAAGATTTTTTATTTTTTATTTCATTTGATAACATGTTATAGATCTGTGCTCCTTCATACGTTACTAATAAACATGATACAGTTTAAGCGTTTTACTATATAACAGGTACTCACGATTAACATTTTTTGATTGCCAATATTTCGAACTAGTTGAGACTGGTTTGAAATATCAGCTAGGTTTCGAATTCGTCCGAATTCGGCGTTAATAGTGAGTACACGTTATTAAATAAAATGTATACATTCCGCTATGATATTAGTTGCAAATCTTATGATATAGTTCACATTAATTAAATTTTGTACGGCAATATATTTCATAATCTAGGTGACCATTGAAAAAAGTCGATTTTTTACAGCATTTAAACCGAGTATCAAACATTTTTAAGAAAGATCGTTATTTTTAATTCATTATTGGTATTTATGATTTTATACTTAAGGATAGTTATATCAACATTTTTGGAAATTCATCCCTTTCGGTAAAATAGAGTCATGGGGTAATCCACGTATTTATAACTTTATCTCCATCAAATAACCTTTATTGTTTCCAATCCTTTGTGTTCTTGCTGTCTATAACATATTGCTTGAAAGACGTTAGATAGATCCGTCAGACGGCTATGAGAGCCTCATCTATTACTTAATGGGATACATAGCGTGCAGATAATACCTTCCTAGATTAAAATATTTCTCCATCAAGTATTAGACTCAATATATCAAAATTTTCATAATAATAATTTGTGCAGAAATCGGTAACTCAATTTATCTCATGTTAATTGATCCCTATATTTTTTAATGTAAGAAGATAGGCAAAAGAGCATGCAAACCACCTGATGTTAGGTGATCACAGCCCATTGACATCCACATACAACCACAAACACGATTGAAATCTAATCTGAACTCAAACGTAGATACGTTGCTACTCCTGAGGACTAAGATGGTCGCCTCGCTTCAAAGAGTAGCCGGCTATAGGACTCTCCAACCGGCTCTCCAACCGAAACATAAGTAATACTTTACGGCGGAATATGAGGGCGGCGGTGGTACCTACCCGGTCGAACTATAATTCTCCCACCTTTAATCCCATATTCCGAAATGTAACTTTAAAGTGAAATTGTGACTTCTAAGATAAAATATTTATTTTTACTTTATATGAAGCTTTTTCGTAAAAAAGAAGTAAAATAATCTTACTATTAATATTTAAAAAATACAGCAATTAATAAAAATAATTCAAGAAATATTAAAATGATAGATGGAACGTTAGTAGAATCAGATCTCATGCTTGTATGTTTGTTCAAATTTGTTCCGACTGTCTGAGTACACTCATGACATCATTTTTATGATGTACAAATATTTGCCAATGAGGCAGTGATTGAGCCATGAGAGTGAATGACGAGATATGTATAAAGATTAATCTACAAACCAATTATCCAGCAGGAAATCGGTTCGGAGGCGACAGAGCTAGTGAGTTAGTTGCAAAAGTGAGATTAAGGCTAGTGGAAAACATTTTAGATATTTGACTACGGAAGCACAAGGAAGCGTAAATTTTGAGAACTTTATTTACTTTTTTTTTATTTCAACGATTAATTTTCGTGAATTAACAATATGAGTCTTAAAAAAGGCCAAAATATTTATATATGTGTATTTTTTTATCTGAGTATATCTGTAGTTTATGGAATGAATAACAGGATAAGATGGTTATGTCCATGAGGATGAATATAAGGACTTTCGACAGTTCGAACAGAAAACTTCTACCGCTGCCCTCATTATCCGCCGTAAAGCAATTCAGTAATTTGGTTGGGGAGACGCAGATATCTGTTACAATTACAAACGAGGCGACTATTCCAGTCCTCAGGATTGCTACGTACAAGCTCAGATCAATCGTGATTGAAGTTGTATGGGGATGTCCATGGGCTGTAGCGTCTACTTAACTTCAGGTGACTTTCATTTTCATTTACTACTTTTCTGATATATTAAAAAAATACTTCACATCAAATGTGCCAGTACTGCTAAACTATGGAATAAATATTCGGAGTTGTTGCCGATTTTTGAAACTATTACTTTCAACCTTACTAAAAAAAATGGTAAAGCATAATTTGTGAATCTGATAGCAATTTGTTTAACAAATGTTTAATGTTACTTACCGCAATCGATTCTCATTATCGAGATGCTTGATAAAACTTTCCGAAGCGGTGTGATGATCTACGATTGTAGCATTTTGCTGTTGGAAGCTATGGAGGACGGCCACGTTGACTTCCACTAACGCCTTGTCTTTCCACAAGTTGACCGGAGTTCTTGTATCCAATCCCATCTTCTGTGCTACTTTCTGTATACAATTTATATATTTTAAATGTGATTAAATACATTTTAATGCTATACAACGGGTCCTCGCGATTAACGTTTAATTCATGTTAATCGTTTTTATAGAAACATGTAATTCCGCGATGACATGTCTTTAAAATCATATATTTCATAAAATTATTGATTATTTGTATATATTTGAATTAGCAATGCATGCTTTACTAGTGATGTTAAGAAGTCACTACCATCCAAGGATATCTGGAACGTATTTCATATAGAACAAACTATAACTGAATTTGATCAAAGTCGCATTAATTTTACATTCTTCTTGCATAGAACGGATTACCTAAACTTAGAACAAGTTTCATCTTTCTTAATACGAGTAATAATGTAAACAAACAATCCAAAATGAAATTATATATGAATTATTCGTTTTATTCTTTAGTAAATATATTAATAAACTTTTGTATGAATGCATCTTTGTCTTCATTAACGCATGATCAAGGACGGGAAACATCTCTTGGAGCTTTCAAAGCATTGTTTTAGTAAAGACCCACAACAATGGACAGATTACCCTTAATGGAAAAATGTCCACAGTTATGAAGACAATTACGGAAAAGCTCTTTATCGGGTTACACAGAAAGCCTATCAGAACTTTTAGATTAACAGCCTTTAGATGTGGCGGAGCTGGTTGTTATTATGACGTTAAAAGTTTATTCTCTTTTTTAAAGGACGTTACGTTTAGAAGTACAACAAAATGGACCTATTCTGGTGACATCAATTATTCAGGTGAAGGTTTTTTGCAGATCTGTAAAAGATGTGGTTGCCGAGTAAGCCGACAACAACACTTTGCATTTCGTCCATTTCGTGATTTGCATGTTCTTTTGCTACTCTTCTCACATAAAAACAAACACAAAAAAGTAACAACACGTCTATTATGACTTCAGATAAGACTTCAGATCTATTTAAGGTTGTATGCGGATATCCATGAGCTGCAACGACCACTTACCATCAGGTGGCAGGCACACTCGTTTGATACTTTTGTAAGATAAAAGTAAACAGTAATAAGTAACATACCTCCAACATGTTCAAGCGGTTTGTGTCACAGAAATTGCGGCAACCGATCTCGGTGCTCATGTACCACCCATTGAAGGCGTTAGCTGTGAATTCGATACCACCGCAGTCGAAACGCATGCTGGAGACAGCTGGAAGCGCATACCAGCGTAATTCCAGCTCTTCGAACCATTCGTACCTGGGAAATAATAGAACTTGTAACTGTGCTGGCTAAACTTTGAGGCGAGGCGACCATCTTAGTCCTCAGGAGTACTCAACGTACTCAACGTATCTACGTTCGAGCTCAGAGACGATTTCAGTCGTATTTGTGATTGTATGTGGATGTGTATGGGCTGCGATTACTTAAAATCAGGTAGTTTGCACGCTCCTTTGCTATTCTTCTGACATAAAAAAATATCGATGTTGGTACTAATCATTCAAAAATTACGTGTTTCTTTGGAAAACTTTGGTCCGTGGGGTCCATGCGCCAATTTTTTACCTTAATATACTCCAAAATTATACCCTTTATGATCGACGCCGCAAGTAACAACAGGACTGTTTCGTATTTCTCACGGCGAATTGCGATCGCTGTTCTGTGCGGGAAGTGGCTAGCGTTCTTGGCACAATGGAGCACATGGGCATGAACGCCTTGCCTGGCCGAAAAAACCCGGAACAAAGTGCTTGTCGGACCGGTAAGTTGACCAATGCGGATGTTAAACTAATTACATACGAAACAGTTCTCTTTGTTATAATTAAATCTATGTAATTAATTATAACCGTACTAACTTTAATTACAATACTTATATATAGATAAATTATGGTTATGTTAGTAAATATTATATATTCATTTAAGTCACAGGTACTCAAACCTTGGAACCCCTGAGTCCAAAAACTGGTTGAGCTCTGCCGTAGTTGAAACATTTTAGGGCTTAATGAACAATGAACCTGTCTTGTCAGACAGACGAATGATGAAAACCATGTCATTAAAACTATAGCTGCATAAATTCAATTTTATGGAAATTTAATTACTATATTTTTAATTAATCTATTTCTAAGTAATTGAAATAATCAACACAAACGTAGATTTAACACATTTTAACAACCCAACCCAAATATTTGTAACTTAAAAAGGACATCTTGAAAAAGCTTAAAAACCGCTAGTATAGATAATTAAAGTTCTAGTGAATTGAAAGTTGCGGTCGCAATATGGCCTTAATAAGCTAATAATAACATATAAGTTTTTCTATACTCAACCATAATTACCCATAACAAACTTGACAGCAACTTTTTATATGACACTATAATTCCCGGCAAGTAAATTACTTCGCCAAGTTTTTTGATGACGTCTTAATATACGTATGTATGTATTTACGTTAAGTTTAAAACCACCACATAAATTTTGTTCTTATAGAAACTATACTAATCTTTTCTTAAATCGTTCATTGATAATTATGTTTGTTTGTCATTTAAATTTTCATTCCGTTATTATTATTAATTTTAACGTATCTAGATATTTATAAGATTTAAATGTTTAATTTATAATCTGTAAAGGAACTTATTTATTTTGTTGTGCCAGGGATGGAATGGACGTTTTCTTTCTTTATTCATTTATTTCTATCTTTATTACTTCCTTTCTTTTTCTCTCTCTCGTTCTCTTTATCTCTTTCTTTATTTACATCGCAACCTTTAAATTATAGTGACAAAAACAGTTTTAAGTTTTTTGCAGATATTCGATTTTACTGATACCCGTACGCAAGCCTTAATTTTTTCGTAATTAAAGTAAACTACTATTTTTAGAAAACGTAGAAAAAGTACAGTACGTTACGAAAAATGTAAATAAAGTTATTTATATTTTGTGTCTCCTGAGAACTTGAGCTTTATTCGGATACGCCCCTATAGTTTGAAGCTAGTTCCTTAATCAAGACATCTACGTAATATCAAGTCTAACTTATAGATGGATTGCTAAGAAATAAGATGGAGTGATCCCACAAGTGAGTCTTCCTTATCACACTCATAAAATTAGAAGAGTGACACGGTACTCACGTTATAAAAATGAAATACGTGTTGCTACAAAGCAAAAAGATATATATATTTAAATAAACAGAATTAAATACAAGATATTTAATAAGAGTAGCATGACGGTATAAGTAATGGACATGTCGTTTACCGTCACGCATACGAATCGATATTTCCGCAAATGGCATCAAAAAAGTTTGTGTACATAAATCTAATACGCACACAATGTACACAAACACTCGTAATATATCATAAAAATATATCGAATACGGTCATGAATAGGTCGTTAAATAAAATCTGATAAAGTTCGCGTGTATCGTAACACAAATTTACTTCTACACGCACTAGACGTGCGAATCGGAACTATTGAGATAAGATTTATCGCGCCATGTATTATATCCGATGTTCTGTGCTCTGATACTTTAATAGCAGATACGTTAGGGGATACACGGATATAGTACGAAAAATGAAGTCGATAGCAATTACGTGGTGGAACTTTCGCGGATTCAAAGTACGTGGTACTACCCATACATTTTTTACGAGCAAACGAGCAAGCAAACCACCTGATATTAAGTAGTCGTAGTTCATAGATATCCACGTACAGCCACAAACACGACATATCTGACCTCGAACGGTCGCCTCTCTTCAAAATGTAGCCGGCAATCGCACCGAAATACAAGTAATTCTTTACGGCGGATAATGAGGACGGCGTTTGCACCTCCCCGGTCGAACTATAGAACATTTTTCATAAAGTGAAAAAGGGAAGTAGCAAGCGAGAATAGCTCTTGATAAGATGTTACTACCGGCCATAGAAACGTGCGATGACCCATCTCAAGTTAATTACAAACGCGTCTTAATAAGATAACTGAGATATTTGGCTTACAATTAAACATAATCAACAATCACACATTTTAAAAGATACACATAAACAGCTGTACAAATTAGCGTGTCAATAGTATCTTCCCAGTTGAGTCGTATAAGTAAAGAGTAAAAAGGCAAGAGAAAGACATTGAGTCGAAGAGAAAATGAGTAAAAAGATAAGAGAAAAAAAATTAAAGGGAGGTTAGACTATATTTAGCAGAGTACAATAGTATACATTGAAGTAATAAAACACTGACTTTTTAAAGGAGCAGGCTTTTTCTTAAGTCATATTTTCCATTTATTTTAAAGATAAAATAAGATTGGTTTCTTCTTTATTCTTTCTTACGTATCTGTTACCTATCCATTACTTCTTTTATACCTATCTGTGTACATGGTTTCCAAGCTTGGAATCGTTAAGGATTATTATACGACTAATGTACCCACAGCAATCTACGTCAATTCCAAATAAATACAAACATTGTTATACGCAATTTATTTCTCTATTACAGCGAGCACACTCAATCAACACTTAACACGATCTAACAGCGCATTAACGCCTGTTAGCATTATCAAACGTGATATTATTGAATAGGCTCAGGCCCATGGCGTATTTATGGGCAATAAACGCAGATTGGTGATCAGCGGACCGCATTTTTATGATACAATCTCACCGGCCCGCCTGTTCGCCGGCTTCGGCGCACAAAGCATAATGCATTCTCATATTTTTATGCTGGCATAAATCCGTAATGGAAAACAGTAAGGCGAGACATTGTAAAATGTTTAATAATGTTTTCAATTCTACATAAGCAAATCTACTGTAGTTATAGGGCAAAACGTTGTCAGATCAAAATCAGTTGTGTGTACATTTTTGGCATTTTAATTTTTGCGACTTGTTTTATTGTCATATAAAAACTACTATATGCTTATCAACAATAAGTATAAATTGCTATAATATATTGCCGCTGCTTCTATAATTCGTTCGTTTCTGCTTCAATATTCATTGAAACAGCATGGCAAACTATTTTCAGTTGCTTTTATGGCTTCAGAGTCAATTACTACTTAGAAAGTTTCCAGACCTTGACTACTATTTTCTTGCTATCTTAATAATCACTGCAGCAGCATGACAATCTATTGGACTTAACTGTAGAAGTACCCAACAGAGGGACATATTCGTAACACAGAGAACATCGCCTAGAATTGTTTTTATGTTGGATAAGAAAACGAGCATGCAGGCAAATTGACGTATATTGGTTTTTGCACCTTATAGGTATCTACGTCCAACCTCAAACAGGACCAGAGTCCCTCTGACATTGCGTATAGACGCGTTGCTACTTACGACGACAAATGATCGCCTCTCTTGTAAGTAACCGGCGGTTCGTAGTAATTAAATCGTACTTACGTAGGATGGGTCATTGGAATCTCCATGATTAACTCCCGGGGAATTTCGAAGTAGTCTGGATCTTTCCCATTGGCAGATAGCACAAGGGGAAGAATGTCCCACGCGGTCCGGGGAGGCTTCCAACCCAGCTTCAGGCATAACTGTAATAACGATTATATTTTAACGTGGTGGAAAAGAATAAATTTGTATTAAGTTTTGATCTGCACGAAATAAATCGTTATAATGGATATAACATATTATGCAGATATTTCTAATATGTTTACGGCGCTTACAATTCGCCATAAAACAACTATTATTCCGGTTGGAAGGGTGCGGTTGCGGGCTACACTTACGATGAGGCCACCATCTTAGTCCTCAGGACTAGCAACGTATCTATGTCCGACTTCTGTGCTGTTTGTGGTTGCATGTGAAGGCCCATGAGCTGGAGGGACTCCTTAACATATTCCATTCTTTCCTCATATATAAAAAACTTAAGTTACATGGACACGCGCATTTTACACAGAAGTCACTGTTATCTGTTTTGCTGAACGAAGCTAAATATGTATCATTTCAAAAATCAAATTGTACAGTCATTGTGTGAACGTTGCCTACCACTATCCGGCTGAGCAAACAACAGGTGCACCCGAAGTCAGATACGTCAATACAGATTGATTTATCTGCATGGCGGATACCGATATTTTACGCTGTTTGAAGGATTGATAGCTTAAAAATCTTTTTGGTCATACATATGCATTAAACATGCTCGTTGGTATGTGGTTAGTATATTTGTCCTTATAGCTCGATATTTAAATAGGCATATGATATCTCATGTCTGTCGATAAAGTGATTAAAAAGAGGCTTCTAGGATGAAGAGCGATAAGAGTGGCCCCTACGTGGCCCTACATATTCGGCACCAAAAGTTAATGGAAGAGCCATAATTCCTTCATATAATAAAAGTATCCAATACGCTGCATAAGAAGAGTTACCTTTCATCTAAAGATCTTGGAATACCCATCGAGAGTAAGTCATAGACAGGATTTAATGGATGGAAATACACTCTGACATCAATTATAAGGTATCACTGCCGCGATGCCAAGTACCTTAAAAATAATCTTTTCTGCGAGAAAAAAAAGACAAGATCGGCAATAGACTACCAAAGAAAGAAACAAATACTTTAATCAAGGCACTGATAAGCATAGACAACACAACAATTAAGTAAAAAAATTAAAATAAAAAATAACACAACCAAACAATAACAGACATAAAAAACAAATATATGTGCTGCTATATAATACCGCGATAGGTTCCAGACTCCGTGACAAATCCGTGCCGCGGGACAGTCTTACCGAAACCCCGCGGAACGGATTTTCAGTCTGACTCATTCCCTAGGGTATGCCTGACAGCCGCACATGCATTGTGACGTCTAAAAATAGTCGGTAATATGATAAATAATGATCCCCCTTGAAAGATAGATGTAATGTAAAAAGATAAACTTTATCGAAAGCGCTGACAGCAAAACAGCAAGACGGCAACATTTAATCAATCGGTATAACAATATCTGCGGTTGGATGTACTTCTAACTATTTATATGTATCCGGGATAGCGCCATATTAATAATTGTACTCAAAGTCATATAAAGCAGAACAAATAATATAGTATAGTAAAATATTGAATTGAGTCCTCGTTACTTGAATAAAGAATTATTATTATTATTATAAAATCCCGGTATTAATCCCAACAACTTTGATTTATGTCTGATCAAAATTCCCGGCGCGAGCGCGCTATGTAGCGGTAGACAGCCGAATCAGAAGGATATGCATATCTATATATAAATATTATAAAACTAAGTCTCCCGTCGCGTCTGTCTGTCTATTCGTGATAAACTCAAAAAGTACCGGATGGATTTTCTCACAGTTTTCAACAACGCCTAGAGGAATTCCTATGAAAGGTTTTGGTACATAATAAGTTTTTTCTCATAAATTGAGCGAGAAATTCAAGTAATGGAATTCAATATAGTAATTCAGTCATCGGTGGACATAGATGCATGTATGAAAGAATAATAATGTAAGTAAATATAAAGTCTTACCCGAGCGAAACTGGGCCGGGTCGCTAGTACTAAAATAAATAAAAGAATATACCATTGTTCTTACCTCAGTAAACTCACAGTGCATCGGATCACCGAGTATGGTTCCGTCTGGTTGCTTGTAACCAGCGTAGCTTATAAGCTGACTATTCCATATTCTGTAATCGTGTTTCCCGTCTGTGCGTTGAGGGAATACCGTCATAGCTGACCTGTAAAACAAACTTTATTACTTGGAAGTAGTTACAAGCTGTCACGTATTTACGCTTCACTGTTGCCTTGAAATCTATTTCCGCTCTAACTTAATATTGAAACAAAATCAAAATATAAAATACGAGGTAAAAACGGATATATCTAAAGTTCGTGTACGTCGATACATACATATATATATCTATGTATTTGTGTTGTCTATCTGTAGCATATTAGCTAACTAATGGTAGTTCTTATCTCATTCTTTGAATGGAACCTTTAGTGGAACCGTACAAATTCTACCACCATACCACTATATCCTTCTGCAAGACTTCTCTAGCTGTCAAATTATAAAAATAATTAGACAGATAAAACGTTCCTATTATAAGAAATATTCTAATGCTGAGGAAGACTTCTCTCGCTATTAACTAATAAAAATGTATAGATAATAATAATGATGTATAGATAAAACGCTGCTATTGTAAGAATTATACAAAAATATTAAGACTTACCTAATATTTCCTTTATTGGTGCTGTATTTGATATGGTTGCAGAGAGCCTCAAACATGCCGCTAGTGGTCGTCACTTGACGACAATCGAAAACCTATGGAAAAATATCCAAATTATACTTAGTTAAAAAAACTAAAGCTAGAAATTTGAATACATATATACACAAGCCGACTTTTATAAAATACAAAATAATTTAACTAATATTTAAATTATTATAATATCAAGAATAAACATTTATTCTTTAAAATTTATTTTAGAATTGCGATTGCTATCCAGCGCGGGAATACAGCTAGTGTTTTTGGAACCATGCCGCATGGGCACGGATTCCCTTTAGATTGTTTAGGGGAGATTTTTATTGTAATTAGTTTTAAGATTTTTGCCATTGTAAATATAAAAATAAATAATTCTTTATATATTTATATAACATCACTATAGGCTATCTAAAACAGGGTGATTTTTATAAATCATAATTTTAAACTAGCCTCGTAATTAGTTACGTTTTAAATTCATGAAGATAAAGGATTTAAATCTTCATCTATACCTTTGCATTCTATCCTTGAAGATATTATGGATTTAAATGAAACTTGGCAGATAGATATTCTCTTTTCTACATTAATGTACGTTATTTCCGCGTTTATTAAATTTACAAGAACCTAAAACATGTACATAAAAATAACAAGCATTTTATTAATTTACAAATTATTAAATAGTGTTGTAATATCAAGTTTAATTTAAAAAATATGCCTTAAACCCGACACTAACTATACTTTTTTCTTATTATTATTATAACTTAAACACTTTTTTCGGAATATTTATATTCCTCCTCCTCAATTTTAGTATCAGAAATAATTTATTGTATAAAATAATTAATATGGAGGCATTTTAACAATAATGACCGACAACAGTTGATTAAACAAACCACTACAATGCTATGATATCTCTGTTCACAAATTATCTAGATAGGAAACAGAATGTAGATCTATGAACTGCTTAGCATGCATAGTTTGTTCTGTAAGGTAATTTGGTTCAAACCAATGAGTTCCACTATCCGTGCCGTGGTATGCAGGAAATGAAGCTTATTACAATCATTGCATAACACATTCTTCAGATTCTAGATCCAGAAAAGATCGATAATACTCGTAGCATAGAAATGATAATGGGCTCGAAAAGGACTTGTGACTTATTTTTTTTTTATCTGAGAAAGTTTTCAAATGAGCACGCAAACCACCTGCTGTTAAGTATTCGCAGCCCATAAACATCCACCTATAACCACAAACACGATCGAAACATTATCTGAGCTCGAACATACATACATACATTGCTACTCTTGAGGACTAAGATGGTCGCCTCGTTTCAAAGTTTAGCCGGCAACCGCACATCTCCAACGAAACACAAGTAATGCGGATTATGAAGATTTT
>DWON01004560.1:0-16091 GCA_018251015.1 Phocides pigmalion okeechobee | reverse complement strand
CCTTATCCTATGATGTAAGCGGAGAAGATAACGGCAGTTGCGGTTTTTTCTTCTGGCAAGATAATTACCCCTAACATCTGCATATATATGTATATATATCTCCTAAACACATTTATGAACGGTCGGAAGATTCGGGTAAACAAATATGAATCTTATTAAATATTATAAATGTGACATCTAAGACTCTATGAGTCTTAGATGTCACATTTATAATATTTTAAATATACGTTACATGGTGACCACATTCAAGTAATAATGTTTTTTGTCACGGGTATTTGTATACCTACGAACTTTTGCATTGTATATAGTATTTTAATTCTGCGATGTATGTATTTTTAATTGTATACGAAAGTACATTGGACAGCAAAAATATATTGTTAAAGCACGCGTGGTATTTTTTCAGTTTTGCAATTTACTCGCTCCTTTCATAGCGATATGAACGTGAAATGATAATACAAAACGAGCCAACTTTTCCATTGTTCGAAGTATTAAAAATAACATGCAAATATTTCTTGTTTCAGGTAAGCATCGGAACTGGGTCAGAATTCAAAACGGAGCTAGGATACCTACCGCCCGTTTGAATAAAAATATCACTTCAAAGCTAATCTCATTTTTCACTGTCTCGTACAACATTATTGAAGCACTTGACGATGTTCTCGCTTCCGACGTTTTCTCGTATACATTTTACGAAATGGGTACATAAAAAACGATTTCGGAACGATGTACCTCTTAGGGATACAACTTAGAACGTTGAGAAAGCTTCCCTTGAAATATGAATCGCTGCGTTAACTAATTCCTTGGGCCATTTTCCGAATGGAAATATTCACTCAGCTAGCAGGCGCGAACGATTACTCGTCCTTACAAGTGACATGCGGTGGAAGGAAGGGTCGGCGGCCGCGGCTTTGAGCCACATAAATATATCGAAAACTTAAGGATCTATCCTCACTATCATCCAGTCCTGGTCAGTTTATGTTTTGATGGATATTTTCTAATAGATTTTTATATTAGACTATATGCATGATTTCGCCCATATTTCGTTTTTAGAAAAAGAACATTAGGGAAAGAGAAAGGAATGCATATATTTTCCCGACATCCTCGATAAAGCGTAACAGTCTAGATGTCACCTCAGGCTTAAATAAAATCATGACCCCATATAATCACCCCATCTCTGTCCAACAAAGTTCTTTCTTCACTCTTGTTCCATTAAAAATTTTGCCATAACCAAATAGTTTTAATTCAAATTTCTAATATATAAACGACATGTCATAAATCAAAATACATGGAAAAGGTTTCGTAGATTCATATAACAAAGGAACGCTTAAAGAGATTGTGACATCTATAAGTATGTATGGGAATTAGTGGTTAGACGTTTTTAATCCAAAAACTAGGTAGATAAAACGAAACGATTGAAAAAATTCAATTTAGTTTTTCATGTGTAGATTGTCAAGGTACAGGCTAAGTTATAGATCAATTGTAAAGTTATGGATCAGTTGTAGATAAGTTACAGATATTTGTTGATCAATAAAGTGGCGTTTATCGCGTATCTATATCAATTTTAAATTTTCTTAATTTAAGCTTTTATTTTGTATAAGCAAAATAAAATTTAAAAAATAAATACGTTGATACATCCATCAGTTTAACTTGTATTAGTTCGCTATGGTGTATTGAATATTGGTATTGCGCAGTAGGTGGATGAAGATGTGAACTGACCCCAAAAACTCAAACCATTCAACCCGATTTGGATATTGCGAAATATCTATGAAACGCCTTACAGAATTGATAGCGAAATGTAGCGCGTCACGGCGCGCCTTCGTATTCGCCTGGTGTAGCCAATTTTTGCATACTACAGTTTTGCATGTTCTACCTTATTCAGTGACATGAATAATAGAGTAGTCATTATATACTGGCGAGTCAACGACTTCTTAAATTCATTGCTATTCAGAACTCCAGCTGCAATAATAAATGTTTGATTACCTGAACACCTATGCCATTTATTAATATTTTGGGATTATGAAACGGAGTTGCAATCCTTATTTATATTTAACCCGCCCACAAAATAGGACAACAATCCTACTATAAGTCTGCAATGTGGTAGAACAAGCACGGTTCGATCGAGTATATATTTAAACATGAAAGTGTGATTCCCGACTAACTTATAAGGCTTACGTACAGTACATGTATCTCTATTACGGTAATAATGCATCAGTGATGGACTTCAAGTTAGACCTCTGTCCTGTATGCAGTTGGTTACTGATGTCCATGGGCAGCAGGGAGTACTTGCCATTATATGAACTGAAAACCCCTTTGCTACTTTCCTTTGATGAATAAAAGCATGGTAAAAAGATGAAGAACCTACTGGAAATCTCAGATGCGTTGTTACTTGATACTCTTACAGCCTAAAATGAATCTTCTTATATTCGACAAGCCGCCTTAATATAAAAACAAAACACTATAGCTTTACGTCACTGTTTAAGGCTGAAATGACTACGATGTTGTTGCCGTAAACGAACGTCATGTAATTTTTCTAAACCCTAAAAGTTCTTCGTTAAAATATGTCTGAAATATTCCACACTTAAAATGTCACTATATCACTCTGTATTATACTGACCATTCAGTAGGATAGCCGGCGGGCGTTAAAATATATAAATTTATGTGAATAACATAGCTCACTATGAAACCCGTGGACCAACGGGGCGGGGCGTACCAGTTGGGGTTGCCATTCATGCTTATTTCCCGGGTATTTGGTATTTCGAACGAAGCTACCAAATATTAATATTTACAGATAGCAATTATATTTAATAAAAAAATTGAATACCTGTCTTTAACTTGGCTTAATTAGGATCATCAAGCAAAACAAATCTTAATAGCTAACTTTATAAAATATTGCTAGATTTTGCCTTGTCATAAAATAAACTAATATGCGAGCAGTCAAGGGAAGAAACACGTAACTTCTGGACGCTCCAGAATTATGGGACTTTCCTAGATATGCCAGCCATCTGGCAGCCCTAATGACAGTCGTATATTGGTCGTTTTCTTTGAAGC
Organism: Phocides pigmalion okeechobee; assembly: GCA_018251015.1. Taxonomy (NCBI): domain Eukaryota; kingdom Metazoa; phylum Arthropoda; class Insecta; order Lepidoptera; family Hesperiidae; genus Phocides; species Phocides pigmalion. The sequence continues at coordinate 13,049 of DWON01004560.1, read as the reverse complement.
ATAAATCGCCAATTGTCCTGTCAACGTGTGGGCGCCGCCGCCGCCACCTTGGTCGCTTTCACATCAAAATCTGTAGACTATTGTATGTATCTGTATTTTTATTTAACTTGTAGAAAGTGAGAACAAGATTTTAAATAAACTTGTTTGATACATCGTTTCTGAAATTGGATGAAACTTATTCTTGGAAGTACTTTTTGTATAAAAATATAAAAGGCCCCTTTAACATTAATAATCTCTTACGTATTCAGATAGTGTAACTTAAGAACAGTCTAAATTGAACGGTGAAAACAAATGGCCCTTTCCTTTCTGAACCCACGAGGAATGTTCACAGCCTCTCTATAAATTATTGACAAGTACTGAATTTATTATAACTTACGAAGATGTAACGTCTTTACGGTATTTTGATTTTATGTTCTTACTTCGATTCACAGAAACAGTCTTCAAGTATGTCGTCTACTTTCTCAAAGTCAGTAATTTATTTACAAATATGTAATATTAGATGGTATTTACAAAAAAATCATCAAATCAGTCGTTTCCAAAATTAGCTCGTACAGATTGATGACCAAATAATGCTTTAAATTCCCTATAACAATTTATTTATAATATAGTATAGTATAAATACTCAGTTGTTTAGTTATCTACAAATGAGTTTATTAAACAGTTTTTAATAAAATCATTTGTAGATCTTTTAGCTTGTCTCGTTTATGTCTTGTGTTGGTCAAATTTGGTGATTAAAATTTTAGTCCTTTCCTAGTTCCTAATTCCTAATTTGACACACGCCTAAAGTTCTGATAACAATACAATAATATGTAACATCGTAAATCGAAGATAGCAGCTACCACAAAATAGCGGATCACATATTTTTATGTATCCGAATTTATTGGTGTGACTTAAAATGTTTTGTAGGTAGCTCTAAAAACAGAGAAAGGACAACAGCCGGAAAGTTAGATCCATACACATACATACGTTAATACTCGTGTATGTGCCATATCATAATGTTCTAAACTAGCTCGACCCTCGTATACGAGACCCAAGCCGGAACAAATATCTGTCTTGGCCGGAATCCTGACTTAGTGCGTTAGCTTAGCACATACAGCTAAGGAATTATCAATGAGACGTGAAAGCTTCTGTGGCAATATTCTCCTTCATAATAGTGTCCTTCTTGAGTAAATGTGATTCCCCAGTTGGTCTTATTTGCGACACTTAAACAAATTGGGTGTACGCAAGTAAATATTTCGCACATAGACGTTGGCCTTCGGCAATCCAATTATATTTAGCATATTTCCCTACTTACACACGCACGTATAACAAGTTACATTAATGTTGTTAACGTTAAGGGTTATAGGACGTCAATTGGCGTTTCTTTATTCCCTTTCACTAACTTCCAGACCCCGTTCGTTAAGCCCGAAAATGATGATGCGAAAATCGTGATAAAAGCACCCGAGCATGTGGCCACCGCCACTATTCAGAAGATCCAACGTGATGTTCCGAGAAATCCCGATCTCGATACGATAGTTCTCATATTCAACGACCCGAGGCCCAAACTTATCTTGACGATAGGACTGGCCACCGTGCAATGAATTAATTTGCCTCCCGCTATTATGTTGGCATGATCGCAATAAAGATATATCTGTAATCGGTTTGTTTCTTACAGGGGTTAATTTTAGGTTAGTTTATATGCTTACATGGTGATTTGTAAAATTTTGCGATCGTGATATACTGCGTGTTGTGGTTTTGAGAAGGATATCTGCACACAACTACGATCCTGTGGGCAGTTGATATGTGAAATGTGCCGTTGTGTTAGAATTTACGGCCGCCTCAAAGAGATTGTGTTCCATTGGAGATACGCCCAGGGTTGGCTATTACAGTGACGTATTACCACTTCTACTAAGCATAGCTACTACCTAGACTTACTACATCCCTACATATTATATGAAAGTGAAACATTATCCATTTGTTTATTTTTTATTTCCTGTAACTTGTAATTTCTGTTCATCTACAAAAAAATTCGACATTTTTTTCATGTTAGAAGAGTAGCAAACGAACATACAAACCACCTGATTTTAAGTAGTCGCAGCCCATAGACATCCACGTACAACCACAAATATGACCGAAATCCTATCTGAGCTCGAACGTAGATGCGTTGCTACTCCTGAGGACTAAGATGGTCGCCTCGCTTGAAAGTGTAGCCAGCAACCGCACCTCTCCAACCGAAACACAATTAATGTTTTATGGCGGATTATGAGGGTGACGGTGGTACCTCCGCGATCGAACAATATAGTTTTCGTACCTTTTAAACATCGAGTAACTTTACTTCGGGGTCTGACAAAAGCTATTCATTACCGACATAATAATGTTCGAACTAAGTAATGACCGAAAATACTTATAGATAAGATAACCGCCTTATTGACCAATATTTACTAAATAAGGTGTGCATTAGCGGACGCTTAAGTTAATATTTCGTGGGAAAAATCACTGCTTAGCATTTATAATAATTATTTTAAAAAGTATCTGAATATTTTCATAAAGAGCGGTCAATTTATAATTGGAAATAATCTGTAGGCGTATTTATGTTACATACAAACGCAAGTACCTGTCATAAGGAATACAAACATTATCGATTGGACGAAATACCGTAAAGTTGTACAAATTTTACAAAACAGAATATTAATTTAGTATTCTTCTTTATACAATTTTACACTACAATCATCGTTTTAGCCACTTTTACTTGACGATAGCGTTATTTAACTGAACACTCGGATAATCTCTTAGTTCAAGAAGTTATCTAGAATCGTTATTGGCATTTTTTATCGGTATTTTTGTTTGATAACGATATATGTATAATTTTACTTTATCTGTATAGCAATGTCATAAAAAACATTATGTAGTAATACCAATATGTGAACAAGATTTCTTTCCATTAATTAAACGGTATGGTCCACGAATCCGGTAAAAAATTCGTCAATCTTTTCTTCCGGTAAAAATTTCGTCAGTCTTTTCTTCTTTTCACGTGGTTGCCCACCGCTACTCATCCCACGCACGGGACCTCACTTGTAATTCATAAGTTTCACGATGTTCCCTGAAGTTTTTTACGAATTATTGTCTGAGAGGAAATTAGTCATGTAAATCTGTTGCTGGCTATTAAGGATGTAAAGATAGCGATGTAAAATAGATCATTAATTTAAAACATGAATCACAAGTAACAAGCGGATAATGACTAACTAGGCAATAATTGAAAAATAGCCCTGTTACAGTTTAAATGAACTAATTTTACCAATTAAGACCATTTAAGCATGAAGAAGCCGGAATTGCGAACAGTTCTGAATATTTTATAATTATCGTTATGTTGAAAGGTGAATGTCCTCCTTCTTAATATAAAAAATCTACATATTACTTTGTGTTAGATAAAAATTACTGACTGCCTGTACATACAGTCATTACAGACCATGTAGTACTATCACGCTACATAATATTAAACTGAGCAACGATCAGACATACATAAAATAAATAAATATAGTTAACATAACCTTTTCAAGCAATATTCTTCAAAGATCATATGCGCACTAAAAACTTACATTAAGATTGTTGAGCTTCTATAAAGTAAGCCTGTCGCCACGGATGCGTTGCTTTCACGAATGCAATCGACATCACAGTCGAGCAATAGCTGCCAGGATCATGGGTATTCCTTTTATTCGGTGGGTAATATGTATTTTGGTATTTCTACGTATTTTGTCAATCCTAATTCCAATATCATATGTTCTTGAAACCATAAAACTACGCTAAAGGAGTTCTTATTTGACACATTGGTGTCATATTTTTCTATAGAGAAAAGAAATTCTCAGCTATAATCGAGCCATTCAGCAAACACATAACCACAATCCGATGAGCTGAGCTAATACAATGTCGGTGTATTGGCACGTTTATTGAGCCACGCGAATCGCTAAAATATCGTCAACTAGATAATTTGTGTGTCAATATTTTTAAGAAATATTTTAAGTCAAGTTTAATAAGATTTAATGTTTAATGAAGTTATAGTTGATTTTTTATGTCATAACTAAATACTGCAAGTGTACTAACAATTTAACATACCTCCATCCAGCTTCAATCTTAACAAATTGACATTTATTCTCGTTATCTTTTTTATTTAAGTAGTCTTTAGAACTTAAAGTTTTGTCTGTTTGGTTCTTTGTGCAAGTGTGCTCAAAATCTAGCCAGATTACTGTCTTCATAGAATTAGTTATTGTTAATTAACGGTATTTAAATGTATCCAAATAAAAATGAAACCCTAAAGTAAGTTATAGTTTTTTCATATTAGTTCTCTCGATCAATCTGAAAGTTTTTCCTTCACTCGCATCATTAGTGTAATTTTCAGAGATTCGGGTTAAGCGTTGTCTATAACGATGCTAGTTATTTTAATGCGGCCAAATACATCAAGTTAAACGAAACAATAAACGCGGAGCGTGCAGCATTTATTCTCAAACACCTCATTTTGTGCAAGAGATGTTGTTTTCCATCAGTTTAATGATGAAAACGCGAAATGAATTCTTAAAGCACGAGGTTTGTTACTGTTGTTAAGTATTCGGCTAAATGTTCCCTTGTTATTGCTTAGGTATGTTAGTAATGTTGTATGTACTCGTATAAAGTCGTTTATTTATATCGTAATCGATATACCAACTTAAACAATGTGTGAGGTGGCTAATGTCGGATGGGTGACCGCTCAAGAGAATATTATATTTGCGTTTTTATTAATTCAAATGACAAAAAAAAGGGCTGCTTCCTTATTATATGTCGTACACGCATTTTAAAAGTAATTGTATCATATTTGAATTTAGTATAAAAATTCGTCAGGGAAATGAGCCAATTCAAAATAATCTCTTACCGTTCATGTCATTATGAATGGTCCTTCCAAATACACTAGACTTCTGTTATTTGTATCGACCTTTACTGAATATTCGACTACTAAATACATCTCGGACAAAATTAATTAGAAATATCTTACAAGGGATATTTTGTCAATAAAAGACTGATTGTCTGAAAATGGGTTATTGATAATACTGACATAAGCAGTACCCACAGTACATTATGTTTCCAAATGACATTTATGGACGTTTAGTGTTGCCTATGCTCTCGTAAATTTTGCTAAGAGCCGTTTCGCCAATGTTGAAATGTTTTGCCAATATCATAATAATGACATACATTACGTAACATTTATCTGGTTCATAAAACTGAACAGATTTTCTGTATCTATAAATATTATAAAACAAAGTCCCCCGTCGCGTTTGTCTGTCAATTTGTTCGCGATAAACTCAAAAAGTAATGTACGGATTTTCTCACAGTTTCAACAATAGGTAGGTGATTCCCGAGGAAGGTTTTAGTGCATAATAAGTTATTTTTTTTTTGTAAATCGGTCGAGAATAAATGACTGGATGCATGTATGCGTAGGTTGTTTCATATTGTGAAAATGTACAAAGTGAACGCGGATGAAGTCGCGGGCAGAGCTAGTAAACTATATAAAAGGGGGTAACGCATACCATTATGAGCCAAAGAAAAAGCCCTTTAATAAATTCCATTGATTTTTATTTTACGTTCAAGTTACATTATTACGCTGCGTTCGTTATTATGTTACCATGATAACGTACCGTGACATTGATTTTATAATCAATACAAACGTATAAAAATGTGATGTGGTTATGCTACAAAGTTATTATTGAAAAGTTGTATGTATTAACAGCATTTTAAAGGTGGGATAACTACAGTTCGACCGGGGAGGTACCACCGCCGCCTTTATTATCCGCCGTAAAGCATTATTTTTGTTTCGGTATTTACTTAGTTCGAACATTACTGTCGGTAATGCGTAGCATTTGTCAGACACAGAAGTAAAGTTACTCGATGTTTAAAAGGTAGGAAAACTATATCGTTCGATCGGGGAGGTACCACCGTCACCCTCATAATCCGCCATAAAACATTAATTGTGTTTCGATTGGAGAGGTGCGGTTGCCGGCTACATTTTCAAGCGAGGCGACCATCTTAGTCGTCAAGAGTAGCAACGCATCTGTGTTCGATCTCAGATAAAATTTTAGTCATGTTTGTGATTGTACATGGATCTCTATGGCCTGCGACTATTTACCATCAGGTGGTTTGCATGGTCGTTTGCTACTCATCTTACATTTAAAAAAATACAGTGACAACTTATTACGTACTATGAAGTGGACTGTATGCTTATTTGTTACTTCCTTTCAACAAAAAAGTCACAATAAAGTCATGGAACGCTCGACACGTAAAAAATGGAGATCGACGGTCATTGAAAAGTAGCAATTAAGAAGAAAGTACAATAAATAAAACTATTTCACGAATGGAATAAAATATTTTTCTTGGTTTTCGTACTTTAATAATGAATACGAAATATAATTGCATGACTAAATATATTTCATAAGACAGGTGTGTGGCGGCAAAATAGAACATAATGCTGTTTGATGTCGATATATGTTTCACATAAAAGAGATTTTAAAATAGTGATGTATCATCGAATACGATGCCACATAAGTAAAACGCTCTTTAGCGTCACGTTGTCAGTTCGCTCGCCTCGGCACTCATCTATGATGGATGCCACCGTCAAATACGTCGAACGCCCAGATGTACAGAACACTACGGATTCCTTTCTTTTTGCTAATACTGTTACATAATACAATAGAGAGAATGCATGTTTCTAAAGTCGTCTCGTGCTAGAACAAGCGTTATTTTTACAAAATACAACTTTCTTAGTCGATACTGTATAATAAACTAATAGTGATAGTTTAATCATAAGGTTCTGTATCGAATCTTGGGCGCAGACCTCCGATCATTTGAAGTTATGTGCGTATTAAAAATTAATTATCACTTGTATGCCTGAGAGTTCTTCATAAAGTTCTCAGAGGTATGTGAAGTTCGATTTGCACTTGGTAAATGTGAACTATGGTTTATAGACAGTATCTAACGAGTTGATGAGATATGGCGTCTGATATTTTTCTTATAGAAATTACCCGCACAAATAAGACCAATGCAGTTAGTTCGTGCGGCGCGACGCGACGTCCAACAGCAACTATGTATGTAGACTGTCCGATATGTCGAATGTCCAGATACCACTGATAAAAGTTGATATGAATGATCCAGACTAATATAAGAGGATTAGTATTTTTTCTCAAACACACACTGACTCACGTTTAAGCCAAGCCTTTATTCTTAATTCGCGAGCATTGAATACTTAATGTCATTACGTGGGAAATTTTAAACAGAATTTTAATAGAGGAAAAAACTTTAATTTACTTAATGTTTCAGAATCTCATCCGTCCATACAAATTGATTAATGTTTAAACGCGTTCTGGGTCCGAATTCTTCACTTTGTCTTACTTAATATTCCTAAAAATAAAGCACTCTCCGAGACAATATTCTCCCTCGCTCTGATTAAAGTCAATCCGTCCCTTTGATAAGAAATTCTTAATGAAATACGTTGTACGCCGTTGAGTTACATTAAACATTACCCCCTGCCGGGCTGTGTTTTCGTTTATCATAATCATGTTTATCGTATGTCTGCATTTGCGATTTAACGTTATGTTAGGTTAGACTTGTCACTCTAGTATACTATATGTGTATAGCACGTAGCATAAGCATTTGGATACAATAGTGCTACCCTGTAAGATCAATTTAGTATTTACAAAGCGGAATCAAACAAATTCGTAATTTCTTTAAAAAGTTAACAGTGGAGCCATACTTTCGTGAGATTGACATGAAGTATTGTATAAAAAAACAGCATTTTTAAAAGGATATATTATCCCGAATGTAAAGTTTAAATTTTTAGAGAATATTCGGTTTAGAAATGAGTTCTATCACTTTATCAATATTGAAATTCGAGTTGCTATGTTGCAGAATAAGCCTACTGTACCGTTATGGTAGCAGCGGAATAAATTTGTCGCGTTTGTTTTTGTGCTTGTTCAAACAACGCTGGTTTCGGTCGTGGTGTTAAATTAATCATGCCTAAAGGAACATTAGAGCATTAATCATGTATTGTTGCGTGATGTGGCGGCTCGTAGCCTCGAACAATATCGAAGCGCGGTCACAGAGGGCGTGCGTGAGCGTGCGCCAACGTTTTTACCATTCCCGTTGTTCATTTGCTGCTTGCAACTCATTAAAAATTATCATTCCTTAACGTACGTGCTACTATATATATCGATAAAATAGAATGGGATACTTGATGCAACTTTGAATTCCATTTACAATGTTCATATTATTTTTTTGATATAATGGATTTAAATAAATTCACATACCTATATGTATTTTGTGATCAAGCAGACTAAGAAAATTTTATCCAACATTCGAATTTATTTATTTTAGTTGATACGGATCGCTTTTCTTTAAAGGTTTTTCCGTGTATTAAAACGAACTTGTGCTTACTATTACCCTTTAACTACTACTAAGAAAGTAACCAAATAATCAATTTATAATATATAGCAATATATATAAGAATTAATGACTAAGTAACGGACACTATTTACTATTTCTGATGTATGATGATTCATCATACACATGTACGTTTTAACGCATTTTTTACTTGTATATCGACAATGGTGTTATATAATTTTAATCGTAAAATTGGTTTTACTATTTGTACTTTGGCGTTCTATATAACAGAGTGCATGACACGAGCTCTTAGTGTACATGTCGCTACTTCAAAACATTGATTGATTATACAAGTTAAACATTTGCGACGTAGCACTCTAAAGATGGCTAGTGTAGTTTTAGTTTTAATAGACGTAGAGACAGAGAACTGATTTTTCTTCTTTAAGGAGTGGTAGAAACACTCCTGCGTAAGTATCTTTTGTAACTCTATTCCAACATCTAAGTGAATTTTGTCAACCCTAACTTGGATAAAACCTAAAACTAAAATAACACTTTTTATCATATATTCATCGATAAAAGCTGGAATAATAATAATAATCCTAATAATCTTGGACGTTATCTATGGCAAAATTATTTATTTTATATATATGTTATTTATAATGTGTCATGCTTCACCAAACATAATAGTTGTTTTCTCTAAATAAAGTATTTTTATATTTTAAAATGGTTAATAAAAAATATTCTCAAATATTTTTCAAACTTAAATGTGGATTTACTTTGTAAAACATAATAATACAAGCGCGTTCGAAAGCTAAAATTAAATATATTTAAAAATGTGAAATCTCCAACTCCCCTGCGCCGCAGTGTAATTATGGAAATGTATCTCAGTTCTACACAGCTCAGTAAGAATTTTATAATCTGTGATATTTTAAAATTAAATAATGCCTACTAGCTTCAAGGTCAGCGGAGATTTTCCCAATCTTGTGACGAGTTTCTTATTCAACAGCTGGCAACATACACGGCATCTCGTAACGGAGACGTGGTTTTCCCCATAAAAATAACACGAATGTGCCGCTGGCTTGCTGTTTGTAAATTGAAATATACTGATAACCTGAAACTGGTAAATTGAATCATACTCATTATTGTTTGCAATATAACTTACTTATAAAACCATTACTTCTATTACGCTCCGGATGTAACACCTGATGAAATTTGTACAAAAAAGGCAAGACACGAAAGGATATATATATTATTCAGTACTCTTTACAATTAGAATTTCCGAGGATTTTCATTTAAACTATCTAAAGCGTATCCCACGCCGTCCAAATTAAAAAGCTCTTCTATTAACGACCGTCTTTTTCCAGCAATCAGACGTACCATTTGTCTTCCAAGATTACTGTGCAGATACGTAGATGGCTTAATTAAACGCTTCAGGCGGCTGCGAGCGCACATTGCTACTGTTTGTTTTCAATTCTCGTATTACTAAGTCATTCTTTGACACTTTCCTCACTGGTCATCTTGATTCCCACTTCGCCATATTCATTTTATCAACTTTAGTAAAAGGAAAAAGGTTCTTCCTCGAATTTTTTATGTATGTTTTGCGGTAACCGATTCTCATAAATCTTTATTTTAATAGAAATGGATTATTACTAATGACTAAAAAGGGGTTATTACTATTTAGGAATAATTACCATGATGAAGATGATGACTTAACACTTTCTTTGCGGCTACAACACTGCTGTGTAATTCGGGGCGCGACGCGCTTGCGGCTCCTACACATCTGTGTTGTATAGACAAATTTGTATGGATTACGGGCGAAGAAAAGTGCTGTTTTTACGTCGGCACTACAACAATGGGGGCGGACATTACGTCTGTATATTTGTAGATGATACACAGATGCTAAAAAATACAATATTTCAATAATTTGTCGGCGTATCTTTAGTATAATCAAGTAAGCTCCAGCTTAGGGCCGCCTCCCGCAATACTGACCCGATCATATACATATATCCGCACCGCAGGGAAAGTGTTAAATTTATAAAAGCGTGTTGATGCCAAATAAACGAATAATTTAATCCCGCGCCAACAGATTTCAATATTCTTTTCTGTGGCGAATCGGCAGGGGTAGTGTCGGCGCTCTAAATGTACTCGTAAATTCTCAAAATATTGTCACATCGGTGAGTCAGAGGGGACAGTGCTGCATTAGAAGTTAACGACGACTTATACTGACTAGAGAACAATGTATTTCACTAGCAATGCATTTAAATCCTGTCTTACATTATATTGATTTATTATTTATTTCTTTATTGATTTTCTACAGTAATCTTTAAAGATTAGCAAACCAAGCCACAAAATGTATATCAATTTAAGAATAACAGTAGCACGGGCCTTTCAGTTTATAGACAAGTGATTTAAATTAAATCCTAGCATATTCGTTTTTCTACACCAATCGGTTGTACCATAAGTTTTTTTAATGTGAGGAAATGGTAATTACTCAACTAACAGCTGTAAGGAGATTTAGCGACAAAAGTTATCACTGCTTGTTCGTAGTTGACATCTTGCCAAATTTTCAGTTCTTTGATATAAAGAATTTCCATAAGAAGGGTTTAAAAAAAATGTTTACAGAATCATTTTAAATAGCATTTTGGCCCTATCAAACTCAATCTTTAGTATTTATGTATATTTATAAAAACATCATAAGTTTCCTTAGTTAGAAATAACAAAGAAGGTATTATTTGAAGTCAGTAAACTTGGTTGAGTGGTTAAGTCGAATGTACACGTATAAAATCATGGATAGTTGAGAGCATTCTACAAAGTCTTTATTGTTAAAATACTCATCGCGGGCGTGGCGACCAAGTTTATTGACCACCGCTAACTTAGCTCCCAGTTCCCACCGAGTGCGCCACTTTGAACAACTTTAACTCGGTAAAAGCTACGGCCCGGGAAGCCTCTATTCACGTTTTATTGCTAAAGTTCTTTCATACGTGTCTTGAAAAGTTGGGAATGCTCTTAAAATTTTAGACCCGTTGCAGCCTTTTAATCTCGTACAAAAGACCATAATTACATGTCGAAAGGAAGAATAAAATATTACTCTGCACTTTGAAGACATTTGAAAGAGGAAAGATTTTCTTTTGGGAATAAAGCCCAGTAGCATCGGAGAGACAAGGATCATTGGATATGAAATTCTCGGTTTGTTTTCTCAACAACTGCTGGATGTGACAACACAAAGTGACACTAGAATGTCTCAATTTTAAAATCCCAAAGGCGGGGTGCATTTCTGTAAGTTAATGCAACTTAAAAGTTCAGGATGCGAGGCATTTTCTGGCACGGTGCCTGTATCGGCGAATCGTTGCGATTTCGGCTGCGACAACATCTGTACCCACCTCGGCATTTCAATGCGCTTCGCCGCATATCGATTAACATTATTTCTTACGATTCACGCTCTTATATTTTTATATTAACATTACTAATAAACTATAAGTTGTTCAATATTTTACGGTTCAATAAACTGGTTGAAATTGTATTCTAAAAACCAATTTTAAAAACCACAGATTTCCAAATCATCTATAATAAATAATAGTTAACAAAAACTAAAAAACACGCTTTTATAAAAAAAAAACTAAAAAAAGTATAAACAAGAAAACTATATATAGCAATGTAAAAAATGTGTTTTCTTAGTTTTTTTTAACTATTTTTTTTTCATATTATTGCATTGTCAACGGTTCTTGATACATCTGGAAATTGGTAAAAACGAAGGTCAAAGAGTCCATTGCATACATATAACCCAAGCTAATAAAAGCGTGTTAAAAATCGTTTTTTTTATGTCTTTATTTGAGTTCTCATGCTGTTTATGAGCCAATTTGAATATTGTTTTTGGTTCAATACAGTGATATAATTTGCTTCAATAACAAAAATAGACATTCAACTAGACTAAAATCTAGAGAGAGAAAGCCTATGGCGAAATATTGGTCAGATTAAACAAAGAAAAAATTAAATGGATTTGTAGTATAGAAAGTACCTTTCACTACTTCTACAAACAAAACGTTGAAGTGTTGAATAGAAAAAAACTTTAAAGCGAATGAAGTAGAAGAGTAAACGGTTTTCTAATTAAACATTTAATTAGAGTCTGGGTTGGCTCGTGATTCGGGAATCGAAATTCAGCTGGCACATATTTTAGAGAGCGAACGAGTTAAGCATGCTGCCTAAGGAGGCAACCCTTTTAGCATCTTGGGCACGCTTCCATGCACCAGGCGTTTTTATTCGAAATCTTTGCAGCTTTTCTTACGAAGTGATCATTAGTTGAATCGTTTTTTATACAAGAAGAGTATCAAACGAGCTAGCAGCGTGTTAAGCACTTGCTGCTGCCATGGACATGGATATGGACATCCAATATTAAATAGCACTGAAATCTTATCTGAATTCTTATCTAGATGCATTGATACTGCTGAGGACTACGATGGCCACCTCGATTCTACGTCTCTTTAACTACACTTCCTCCAACTCGAAGACTATAAAACAGTAACCTCTCCAACCACTTCTACTGGAAAATAATAGTTCATTACGACGCATTATAGGTCGGACTTCTAGTTCTAGGTTTTTTTTTTGTAAAAGAGTAAGAAACGGGCATGCAGGCCACCTGATGTTAAGTGGTCACTGCAGCCCATGGACAACCACGTCCA
>DWON01004559.1:0-16091 GCA_018251015.1 Phocides pigmalion okeechobee | reverse complement strand
TCCATCCTTAAATAGAACTTCTGTTCTATTTGAGATTGGACGTGGTTGTCCATGGGCTGCAGTGACCACATAACACCAGGAGGCCTGCATGCTCGTTTCTTGCTTTCTCGCAATAAACAAAAAAGTACTTTATATTTTTCGAACAAGACCTCAGATTAAGTCTAGTTTGTAATATTGTATAAATAAACCGTATTATTATGTAAACATAAAATAGCTGGTTATTTAAACAAATCAAATTTATTGCTGCATGAAATTCTAATTTCTAAAAACATTAAGACTAGGCACAAATTTTAAGGATTTGCTCCATCTAAACTTGTAAACAATTTAATTAGCATAAACAAAATCTCTAGTTCATTACATAAACATTTCAAGGAACTTTCTAATATTTTGGCGTCTGTTTAAAATTTATGCCAACATTAGACGTTTACTTAGGTACTTGTGCTCAGAAATTCAAAGTAGATTGTAATTTATTCTTCTTATAAAATTACTTTCGGAAAAATCTGTTTATCAACTTATAAATAAATTTCATCATTATTGTTAAATAACGCTTTCTACTCTCAGAGCTCCACGCTACTATATATTCCACTCTAGTTTTCCCTGTGTCGTGCTATGGACGGACAAAAATTAAACAAAAACGCAGACCTAGAAATAAAACTAAAATTAATCATTCAGGATTGACTCGCTGGGATTCGAACCTGGGTATCAGGAGCTCAGATTGATTTGGTTACTGCTACGTCTACAGCTACGCCACGTAGTCCTTCTTTTATATAATATAACCCCACTGCTGGGCAAGTGTCTCGTTGCATAAAGACTTAACATACTTTTCAAAACTGTAACTTACCAAAAGGAAAAATAGGTAAAAAATAAAAATGTTAATAAGGCGAATAAGTAAGAAAGGTAAAAGGGTAAGACGGAAAAAAGAAAGATATAAAAAGTTAAAAAAATGTAAACGGTAAAAGGTGACGAGAGGTGGCCATTTTGGCAGTAATGTTTAAACCAGTGTGACTTTGATTTTCAATGAATTAACGTATCTTAATTAACAAAACAAATTTATTTCTATTCTTTTTTAACACGCTTTTATTAACTTGGATTGTATGTATGTATGTAACAGAATCTTTGATCATAATTTTCACCAATTTCCAAATGTGTGATTAATTTGAGACGTTGCACACGTATCAAGGACGGATGACAATGCAATAATATGAGGAATAATGAAAAATAAATAATAGTTTAAAAAATCCAACTAAACAAAGTATAAATAAGAAAATAAATATGGCAATGTAAAAAAACGTGGGGTGTATTTTTAACTATAATTTATTTTGTATAAACATTACTCTGATTAAATATTGTTGTATTGTGTTGTAATTAAATACATATTTGAGGCTTGTGTTTATTAATTTTATATATTTCAAAATATGCTATAACTTCTAAAGTGTAACTTATTCATATCCCAAAACGAAATTTAAAAAATGTAATAGATTCAATAACATTTTTAAAACAATCGCTTGAAAACCCATTAACAACATGGATAAAGTGGCTAACTAATAAATCGACATAATCTTTTCCAAAATTATACATTGGCGTACGGAAAAACATAAAAATATTTTTCTATTTAATTATCGTATGTTATTTATTACCTTTGAAAAAAAATGCTGGTATTTTTAAATTGCAAGCAGATACATTTGTATGATCCGCTTACAAATTACATAAACAGTTGAACGTAGGTAATCAAACGTTTTTGGTAACATCCACTTTTGTCCAACGGTACAGGAAAGTGCAATTTGCTGCTTGTTTGCGAAATACATGAGCGGATTGCTTGAAACATAATTTCCCTTTTAGTATCAGTCAGCTGGCAGAGTTCAGAGCCGAAGCCGCTCGTAGCAAAATGAATTATTTATTTGAATTTACAATTTTCACGGCGTTATTTTTCCAAGTCAACGGTGTTCTCTACGACCGGTGTAATGGGAAGAAAGTCGACGATCTACGAGCTAAGCAACTGCGATTAAGAAAGACATTGAAGTAACATTTTCCTTTATTTTTCTATAAAATTGAAATAGCAGTGCACCTTGTAGTAAGTGGTCGTTCCGGAAATGGACACCTGTAACCTACTCAATGTACAGTAGCTTCGCCTGAAGTCAATAGCTGGTGTACCACACCTAACGACTGAGATGATCACCTTATACAATGAAAAAATATTACATGAATTATTAATCCATTTTTTGAAAACAGCATTTTATGTTTATTTTAAACATTATTTTATATGATTATTATTGTAATTATAATGCTCCTGCAATTCAGTAGTAACATTTTATAGACAGTACATACTACATAGTACACAGTTTTTAGTCACGTTGGTCATAATAAAGATTTTAAAGAACATTTGATAATATACCTAATATATATATATATATTTTAATTTAATATTTTACACATTAAAAATGCCATCCAGAACTCCTGCTTGTGAAAAGATTTTAAAGTAATTTTATTAACAAAATATTGAAATGTATTGGGGAATGTAGCTTTTTTTCCGCGGTTACAAGGTAACGATAGGTAAATTTGAATTAAGATATTGATTACATTTTGTTTTTCTTATGTTTTAGCTCATGTACAATAGACATAAAGACGTGTGCCGCTCACGAAGGTAGCCGGATTAATGGTACTTGTAACAATTACAAGTATCCTTCGTTCGGCGCCGCTAGAGGACCCTACACTAGGCTCATGAAACCGGACTACGGTAAAAGTAAGTTCTCAAAGAACACATAAAGATACTGTGTTCTCGTATTCCAGAGTAGAAATCCCCCTTATAACGGGTGGTGTATCCTATATCATCTCATGTCAATCCTGTCACCCTATATTTAGTTGACGCGTGTCCCTCTAGGCAACTTGAGATAGTGGTTCTAGTAGATAATTTACAGAAATATCTTATTAATAAATCATATTAATCAATATTTAAGTCAAAAATTAAGTTTCTGAACTAGCCTAGCCTAGCCTAGTACTACTAGCTAGCACATATCCAGATGTGCTAGTTAGTAGTACTAGTGTGCCTTTGTTCCATGCACCTACAAAACAAGTAATACTAGTCTAGTAATTTGGGGGCAGAAAGCGTTATTTAGTTATTTGAGAAACTTCTATATGTCAAAGAACTTAATAAGGTGACTGTAATAAACAGAACCATAAAATTTCATAGATCTCTAATATTTTTGTTATTTTGTGCCGAAGAGCTATATGATAACTTGTTTATCTTATAGATTTTTATTATATATTTACTGGTATATTAAATAAAATATATAAATAACGTTAATCTGTTTTATAGTACTTGTAATTTTAATCAGTACTCTAATTTTGAACTAAGAGTACGCAAAAAGTTAGAACTAGACACTCGAGGCTATTAAGCTAGAACACTCGATAAGGTAAAGAACCTTGCAAACAGTCTTCAAATTAATTAAAAGTATTGATTTAGGTACGACGGTGTTTCAATGATCCTTGTATCCAGATTGATTTAAACTGAAATGTTTAAATTTACTAAAACTAAAGTTTGTAAATAAATTTAAATCTTCAGCGATGTATCCAATAGATAACTTGGAAACTCAATTATGGACAAGGTAGGTTAAATTACAAATTAATTAAAATCCATGTGCAATTTGGAAAATACAAAATAGTGTACAGTTAGTTAATATATTCTAAAGGCGTTTATATATTTAATCAAAAATACGTGGGAAGCTAGGCGAAGAATTATTTATTATATAGAATTTAAAATTACACTTTTAACAGTACTTGAATTTCGTAAATTTAGACCGAAGATTCTGGGATCATAATGGTGTTATACCGTACGGTCTTACTATTCGTATATCAGTCATAATTTTTTACATATATTTACGAAAAAATCGTCATAAAGCATTTTCAAGTAAAAAGAAAATCGCCTAAAACTTTTGGCAATATGGCTTAAAATTTAGCAGTAAAAACTAAAAAATAAAAACGGTAGGGTGTAAATGTGTATATGGAAGTTATTAATAAAAAACAAGGATAAAGAGTAGGTAGAGACGTTACATATTAACAAAGTTAAATTATTATAACTTCAAAACCATGATAAATTAATATATATCCCTCTCTTGTTGTAATAAATAATTTAATGAATCTTTCTTGTATACCTGTTGAAACAATAACTTAAGTTTTAGTTAGCGTAACTAGTAAGTTCTAATGTAAGTTTATTCTGCTATTCTTATGGGAGTAAAGTTTATTTATTAAACTTAAGCCTGATTTTACTAAATATAAATATGCATCGAGCTAAGGAATAAGTTTAGGGTTACAACTCATCTAATTTTTGTGTAGATACTTAAACCTCACCCAGTTCAGCCACGTTCTAAACATTTTTTATTAGATGGTGGTATCAGAACTGCTGCAAAGGGAAAGCCGTTGCCATCAGCTCGCAAGGTACGAACTACTCTGCAGCCGAATGGACGGGTGGAAGACAAGAGGGACTTCAACGTAGCAGCAGCTCACTTCATGGAGTTCATCAACAAAGACATCAGTTTTATAAATGGGCCTTGTACGTACATTAATGCATAGTAAATTATTTTATTAGATGAAGTAAAAAATAGAAATTATTTTTGTAATTGAATTTAATCATACGTTTTTTCTATTTTTATGTGAAAAGAATAATAGATGAGCATGCACCTGATCTTAAGTAGACGCAGCCCAAAGACAAACCTAAACTGGACTGAAGTATTATCAGAGGTCGTATATAAAGGCATTGCTACTCTTGAAGATTGGTACCCGGTCGAACTGTAGTACTACTATCTAACAAATCAGTTTCATTTTATATTTTAGAAATACTCGTAGCATATACATGTATAGCTTACGCTTATGATTGATAGTTTGTAGTCCTAATATTTAATGATCATTTTTATCCACGGATCTGAACAGAAATTCTACTTGAAACCAATCGCTACATTTATCAATCGTTACATAATTATTGCTCTATGCAATGACCAAGTGGAAAGACCTTTAGTAAGTCTCTGATTACCATTCTCTTCAAACCTGTAGACGTATTAGCTGTTATTTCATCAAAGCTTTTACCACCTTTAGAAAGTTAACACCATACCATACTCAGTTACCATAGTTCAATAGGTAAAGAGAATTCGAATTTACCGAGAACATTCCATTTTGTAGCTGGACTTTGGCACATCCGAATTTGAATCACACGATTTTGAGCTAGAAACTATGTGCAATTTAAAACTTATACGAGCATCTCATTTTTTATACATAATAAATTAAAATACATAAATAATCTGTCTAGTATTAATAAGAAACGATTCATAAAAATCCTATTTTCCTTTATTCTTTCGCCGGTTTTTGGCGACATTGAGACATGTTCCGAAGCGAAGATATTGTGACTTTAAAAAAAAAATCGAATTTTGAATGACTGCCTTTCAATCAACTTTGAATATTTGAATTTGAATTTAAATACTTTTTTAATATCATGTAATGGTTGGATACTATATAGATCGTAGTATTTGTTTTGATCGTAATATAAATATCATAAAGACAATTGAATTGTCATAATCAATGAATCATTTCAGATGACTATCTCAAGAAGAGACAGCACTGTTGCAACCACGAAGGCGAGAAGGATACCCGATGTATACCTATTAGAGTTCCCGAAGACGACCCCTATCTCAAACTGACTGATATACGCTGTCTAAACTTCTCTAGAGCGGAAACTTTTCAAGATGCCGGTTGCACGACTGCCGTAATGCCGCCTGAACAGGTTGATATAAACTTGAAGCTTCTCCCACGCTTCAAACCCTTACAATGTTGACAGCCGGTTAACAATATGAAATTGCTTTATAGTTTGATTTATCAATACTTACTTTATGTAAATTGTTATATAATATGGCCACAGTTGAGAATGCACCTTTGTATGTATATACTTTCACATTATAAACTCAATGATACTCAATATTTCCGAATCAACATTTGGCCTTAAATAATTCTATTTGCACGTTAATCTTCTATTAAAATCTGTATAGTCCCTTTTAACATTGGTATTTTATCTAACAGACTTCTATTTTTAAGACCTGAAAGTTGACTATTAACATATCATAAATAAATGAAACAGTTTTCAGGTATTATGTTTCATAGTAAATTAAAATCAACCATGAAACATTTTGCGGAATATATTTTTATTTGAGTCATAGAAAGGTTTTAAAAAATTGCCAAATAAGTTTTATCTCGGCTACTTATTTGCAAAACTATTATGAAGTTCTCGACAATCACAGTCACAGTCTTCACAAAACATCGCAAAAGTCGACCTTTCCTGATATAATACAAAATTTATCACAATATTCCATTGATGTCTAATACTTAGTTTTTAACTGAAGTTTCATTCTGCAGATTAATTATCAAACCCCGCTACTGGATCTATCAACAATTTACGGCGTGGATGATCGGGCTCTTGACTCGGTTCGGAAATATGATGGTGGGTTACTGAAAATGGAGAAGAGAGGCGCTCGTTACGTCCCCTTGTCGGATCAGACATCGGATGCATGCTTCGGAAATGAAGGCAACGAAACTGTGTGCTACGGGTTTGGTAAGCGATTTTTATAAACATTGTATATATACAATTTCAACTTCGTGAATGGTTTGTTTTATGTAAATACACAAGAGTATAAAATTCACAAGAGTTATGCACAATACTAGAACAGTAATAATGGCTTGATGACAATTGCTTTTTCTCCAGTTTATTTTTCCATGATTGTATGATATGTAGCTCAAATGCGTTTTAAAAACCGTCTTATTACGGCACTACTTACAACTTATTGTCGGAATAGCCAAACTAATTTCGAACCTTTAGGGGATCAGCAGTTACGTTAAGTGCGCGGCAAAGACTGTATTGAAACCGTTATAGCTATAAAATATGTATCAAGATATTTACTGAAGTCTTAGTGTTTTTTATCTTAAAAGGTTTCCCAGAAGCCGGCAATACAGATCTCCGTACGACAACCTTCGCAATATTCTTTATGCGGGAACATAATCGATTGGCGAAAGGTCTTCATGAGATGAACCCTTGTTGGAAGGATGACCGACTGTTTAAAGTAGCTCGACAAATTAATATTGCAACTGCTGCTAATATATTCGTGTATGAACTACTGACACTTTTGTTTGGTGAGTTTTACTTTTATA
This sequence comes from Phocides pigmalion okeechobee, assembly GCA_018251015.1. Lineage (NCBI taxonomy): Eukaryota > Metazoa > Arthropoda > Insecta > Lepidoptera > Hesperiidae > Phocides > Phocides pigmalion. The sequence goes on along the minus strand of DWON01004559.1, from coordinate 8,909 downwards.
TAGTATTGTGGTCTGATATAGATGTAATTCACTGTTTTTGAACGGTGATGTAACCTTCACGTTTATTTTTATCTTATTTTAGAACTATGCGTAAATATATTCGGAAGCCTTTTAAAAACATAGTCTATGACAGCGTTTTACATAACACGTATAGTAATTTTTAAAGAACACTTCATTGTTATCAGAATGATGCTACACGAAGAAAATACGGTTATTGCTTCAATTTCATTACTACTTCATATAACATTACCACTTGCCAATTAAGTGTCGAAATACAAAATTCGAAGTCAGCTTGTCAGCCGGCATAAAAGATGTCAGTACGACGCCTGATTTCAAGAACAATAAGCAAACAATTACTATGATGAGGTGTTTCCAATAACCATAAGTGGGATATCTGCTTGTTTCGTGCTTAAAAGTAGTTACCGCTGCCGCTGTAATCGCTATATTGGACTTCCTACAGGTTATATGCATTGTATTGGTTAAAGCCTTAAAGTTAGAGTCGTGAAGTCTATTACAAACGCAGTTTTACATTAGCTTTTCTAACTTGAATTCTGAACGCGTTTTTGCCTTTCTGAACGAATGTAGTTATAATATTTGAGATGAACTACATAAGATCCACGAACACTTTACATGGCGACTTTCTATTAGTAATTATCGAAATTATTCAAAAGGCCCCAGGCAAGGTTACCAAATTATAATAACAAGTACTAATTGTTTAATATGCCTAGCGCCGTGCGGAAACTTATAAACAATGTTGTGTAATTTTCTACAGCAAACAATTTAAATAGGAAACAGATTACCGGCGCGGAAAGGTGGGTTCCGTGTAATGAAACTTATGTCCGGTGATTTCCGATGCTGTAATGATTTAATTTTTCTCGGATCGAAACAAAAAATCGAATAAAAACCTGTCTGTATTACAAAATATTACCGATTTCTAATATCAAAATCATGCATATTGCACGTTTTTTTATGTTAGAAGAATAACAAACGAGCATGCAAAACATCTGATGTTAAATAGTCGCAGACCATATATATCCACGTTCAATGACAAACACGACTGAAATCCTATCTGAGCTTGAACGTAGATACGTTGCTACTCCTGAGGACTAAGATGGTCGAAACACATACGTACTATAAATAGATGAGGAAGAAAGTATAATCATGTCACAGTATCGTCTCTCATAATCCGCCGTAAAGCATTACCTGTGTTTCGGTTGGATAGCTACACTTTGAAGCGAGGCGACCACCTTAGTCCTCAGGAATAGCAACGTATCTACGTTCGAGCTCAGATAGGACTTCGGTCGTGTTTGTGGTTGTACATAACTGTCTATCTGTGGTATATATGCTCGTGTAAGCACACATTAAACATCGAATAAATTATTTTTTAACTTAACTTTACAGGTTACAAAAATATGCTGAATTTTGGTCTAATATCTGAGAGAGTGGAAGAAGTTACTGTATATGATGAAGATGCACTGCCACTTGTTTACGCAGAATACGAGATTGCGTCTAGGTTTTACCACACCTTCCTAGATGGCAGAATTAAGTAGGTGTTATATAAATTTACAGAAAATTTCTTGTAATCTGATTTTTATTTTGTTTATTTGTTTAATAAATTTATCAACAAAATTGCACTATGTGATGATTTCAATAATTGGTCTTTATATAAAACAACATTTAACTTTAATTATGAATGGAATTACTTAAAAATACTTTAAGAAGGGCTATCCTTTTACTGTTGCATGACGATTTTGTCATCGTTTTCTTATTAATACTATTGTAGCTCTAAGTGATAACTTTTAATTCCATTGAATTATTCAATATTTAACAATTACATTAATTTTGTTACGACTTCATGATAATTGTACCTTGACTTTTTAGTTTTGCAACTCTCTTCTTTTCATACTAACTCTAAGTGAAAACTTCTTTGATTTTCTACGAGTTATAAAACGTTTGTTTCCATTGAATTGTCATTTTTAAATATCTAATAATTAACTTGACGTCGTACCAAAATTTACTTTGTACCTTGACTTTTCAATTTTGCAACGTTCTACTTCTCATCAGAAAATACGATGAAAAACATCATTATGCCGGTGAATTGTCGCTGAGCGAAACCCTCTTTCGACAAGACCTCATCGAACAAAATGCTAATTTCGAGGAAATCAATAGGGGAACGTTTTATCAGAACGCCGCCAAAATAGACGACATTCAAGACCCTGAGGTAATAAATTTGTTTAATCTTCTATTTGAGGTGGATACGTATTCAATTAAAACGTAAAAAATGCCCGTTTTTAATTTCAAAGAACTCAATTAATGATGAAACATAATACTGTAGGGCGGCTGGGCTTTATTACATAAACTAATCAATTTAAAACGTCTCGTTAAGCGAAATTAAAATATTATTTTAAGATTTCGGAGAACTTTTATGCCAAACTACAAAAGGCGCACGACCTGATCGCAGCGGACATACAAAGAGGTCGGGATATGGGTATACGAGGATACAATGACTACAGGCATTTGTGCGGTCTGAAACACGCCACAGATTTTGATGATTTCACCGATGTTATAGATTTTGAGGTAAGTACACGTATGATTAAAGAACCACATTTTTTATATCCAAAAATGGAAAAATAACTTGTAAGCATGGGTACGCTCAGGCATATATATAATACTAATGCTGGTATTAAGGTTAATTTTTAAGGTACTACTTCTAAGTATTAGTGTTCATTTTTCCTTATTAATTTGTAATCATTTATATAATATAAATTTATACTACACTGTATTTCTTAATATTAGGATGACAATAATGAAAAATATTAATATTTGTTTATAATAATTTGTCATTATTACTAATAAATTTATTGATAGTACTTAATATCAAATTATCAACGTCGTTTACTTTGTTTCTTTAAAATTGCTTTTGTACAAATTCCTAGAGTTCTACAACCATAAATACAGTTTAATTATAAGTAAGTAATTACAAGCAACAGCTCACATCAACCACATCAATATGCTCGCGCGCTGAAGAATTTTGCTGAAGTTTTAATCGCACTTTCGAAAGTTTGCTAGAAAGTTTCACGTGACTAGATTAATTACAACTATTAACTTGTTTCAGAAAGTGGAATTACTCAAGAAACTCTACAACAATGTAGACGATGTAGATCTCCTCGCCGGTATAATGAGTGAGAACTTCATTGACGAAACTCTCGTGACTCCGACATTGTTCTGTATAATGGGAAAGCAACTGACTCTGTTCAGGTTTGCTGATCGATTTTGGTTTGAGAGAGGTGAACAATTCCATAGCTTCAGTCATGGTAAGACAAACAGTGATCTATCAAGTAAAAAGTTAAAAATCATAAATCTGAATACAAAGCCATTAATTCTATTAGAAAAATAGCGATCAAAGAGGTATTGAAATCGTAGAACCTAAGTAAGTTTTATTATGAAATCATAAAAAGACAAATATAGGAATAAGAATACAATTGTTAATTGTTGTTTGATAGTTAAGGATTTTTATACATAGTTTAGTCACAAAAAAGGTCTTTGACATTATTGGTATTAGATCTATTCTGCTTGTAAGGAAGGAGTTGAGTGTTATATTTATAGATAGGTACTATAATAGAATAGATATTAACCTTTATCTCTGAAGAAATTGTTGATATCTATGCTTTTGTAACATTAACGTTATATAAACTGATACATTTTGAAACGGATTTGCTAGAAATGTTCCAAGCTTTTAACTGTATAGTCGGATTAAAATGTACAATAAACACAAACGAATAAACGAGTTCGTGAAAACGTGGACCAAATCACTAAACAATGCACGGGCAGGACAGTAAATAAAGCAATTACCAGAAATGAGAGAATCGGACAAATTGAAACGTTAAAAAGTCAACAGTATACTGAGCGTGTTTGGAAATATTTATTCAAATGCATTTACTCGTATAGAAATAATTTTGCTTTCATTCTTTACTCTAAATTATTTCGAGTTTTAACAAATTGCAAAACTATACTTCTAACGGGGAAGTACCGTCGCCGGGGTCATAATGAAACGTAAAGCAATTCCTGTGTTTTAATAGAAGAAGTGCAATTGCCGGCTACACTCACAAGCTAGGTGACCAGCCCTCAAGAATGATGGACATGGAAGTCATGAGCTACATAGATCATTTAACATCAGATGGCCTGCATGTTCGTCTGCTTATCCAAAACACTATTTTATACTTTATAAGTATTTTGTATTTATTTTGTCTAACATATGACTGATGAACATCCCTTTAGTACCTATTGCAAAAATGATTCAGTCCATCTATCTGAACTGGACCACAAATTCGGCTTGAATGTTATCGATTGAGTCTTATAATTTATTATCGTTAGTAATAAACTCCATCTTGGATCGAAGTTGCATTAGAAATGTATTAGATTTCTTCTAAGATAAACCTAAAGTGAAAGAGTCTTAAAAATATGTCCATAAAACCTTCATTTTGAAACGGGCAATGAATTAATAATAGCTCTGGTGTTGTAGATGGTTTGATTGTAATAAATATCATTGGCATTATGCTTATGATTTGGCTCAGGTATAATATTTAGTTTAAAATAAAATACATCACAATTTATACAGTAAAGATTTTCCACAATACACTTTTATTATTTCAACATCGGAATTTTGATAACTTTAATAAAACATAACTAAACTAGAGTTGACATGCAACTAGATACTTCATCTATCGATAAATAAAAGTGTTCGCGCGAATGTAGTATCCAGAGAAACACAAGAGCTAATTTAAGGCGGATTATGAGAGCGGCGATAGTATCTCGGTTGAATTATTCTACCTTCATAGTTAATTGAAAATCTATGCGAGGTACATCCATCGTAGTTTCATGTCTTGTTCTCATAAATAATACTTTAATAAAGGCAATACTTTCTATCGTGCCTCAAGTCATATCAGGTTCAGACTTGATATGACGTGAGGCAATGCTACACCCGTTCAAGGACCTCATACAGGCTGTTCTCAATGTTACTCTCTCGGTATTGCTGCTTGTTGTGTAATGATTTCGTGAACGAACGAGCTACCTATCACCTACATGTCGTGATTTCAAATTGCGTTCAGTAAAAACTTCAAAAAAGGAAGACTTAAAAAAAGGATTTACTTAATATGGTTTGGAAATTTTTATTCAGGTCAATTACACGAAATCAGAAAAACAAACATGGCGCGTTTTGCTTGCGACAATGCTGAGGCTGTCAAATATATTCAGCCCCAGGCTTTTCTGAACGTCGATTCTAGGTATGTATTCTTTTTATCTAAATATTTATATAAAAAAAATTAAAGACTAGAATATCTTTAGATAGGTTTTTATCATTCTACAGGGGTGAATTAATGACATTTTTCATTTTTAAACCTCAACGTTAACTTTAGCTTTTTTAGTGTTCAATATAAAATTATTCATATATAATTCTATATTATAAGTTCATTGCGTTATAACTTTATTACATAGTAAGGATCTTTCCAAAAACACCTTTGATTTGACTGCTCAAAACCTGATACTTCCATTCCAGAAACGCACCAATATCATGCGAGCATATTCCGAAAATCGATTTATCGATGTGGCGAGATGACAGCTGTCGCAAACACAAATACGAGTACAAAATCGAACACGGGCTTGGAAACAAACAGAAGAACCGCCAGTCAACCAATTCGGATTACGTCGGGTTCTTAGATGACATGTTCTCGTATAAACCTAGTATTGGAGTTAAAACTTAGTGGGCGATATGCGATGGCACTCCTGCCACGCATATTTCTAGTATGTTCTTTTATAAAGGTTGTTTTGAAAGGCTTCAGATAAAAGGGCGCTAATTACGTGAAGTGATTTTGGCAATTTCTCCTCCCTCCTTAATGAGATTTGTGCCAACCTTATTCCCCCTCTAATGTCACTTAAGATTGATCAAAATGCGTTGTTTAATTTAAATACTTTATTCCATTAGTCATATATTAGTGACTAACAGGGAAGAAAACTGAGAAAAACGTCATGTTTGTCGAGTCTCCCTCTTCCCAAAGTGAGGTTGTGATTGACCATTTTCCCCCTTATGTAAATAATGTCCATGCCCTACGATTCACTTACTTCAAAATTGTTTACAAATGTTCACAGACGGCAGTTCACGTAACATCAGATGAACTGCATGCTTTTTGTTGTAGTTACGTAAATATTTTGAGATTTTAAGATCGGTTAGGTAGAAGTGTAAGTGATCAGAATAGGTCAAGATAAGATAAGTATCGAGGTTTTCACTATTGTAATAATAATAAAATGTAAAATAACTATTGTAAATAAATAAATATACGTACTACAAATATACTGATAGCTATAAGTAAATTAGAAATAAATTTTATAAATTTAACCTCTTATTTGACTGCAACCCTTTTTATGCCCTATTATGCACGAGTATCATGAAGTCTCTGCTAGTCAACTGGGGAAGCCTGGAGAAAACTCTACGACCATTCTCCAATGATTTTATTAAAGATATGGGATAGTGCCAACACGTCTTTCGAATGTTTTCAAACGATCTTTGGAGATTCCGACAAAGTTGACGTACTTATAACCATTGATAATAACTGATAAAGAGAAGCAAGGTAGAACAGCTACTACAAGGTACTACAGCTCGCACCGCGGAGGTCCCAGCGCCGCCCTCATAGTCCGCCGTAAAGTAGTTCTTGTACTCCGTTTGCAAAAGCGACTTACAACGAGACGAGCGAGACGATCATCTCAGTTCTTAAGAATAGCAACATAACTATGTATGTCGTTAGGCAGGACTTTAGTCTTGTTTGAGGTCTGTCATGTCATTTAACATAAGATGACCTGCATGCCTGTTTCCTACTTTCTCAACGTAAAAAACAACAACCAATACCAAGAGCCTCATGTGCCCTCCGAACCACAGCACGCACTAAATGTATTTACTACCGGTTATCTAACTTCCACCACACTATACGTAACTTGCCCTTGTTAATAGCATTATATGTGCATAACTTACCTTCCTAGATGGCAATACATGTGTAGGTTAATCGGCGATTATGAACTCGTGTTTCCCGGCGCGTTGCCACATTTAGACAAAACACGTACAAATATCCAGGAAAATAATACAAAAACAAAACGCTACATTGGCGTGCAATTAGTAGTCGTGTAGTTGTATCGATTCGCCGTTTTCCTTTTTATTTCTTAATACGTAACGCTCTAATAACTATGGATTAACTTACACGTAGTGAAAAAATCTCAGTGTATCGAACACTTTCTTTCTTTCCTTTTCACACACACACACTGTTCTTTCTTTTCTTTTTTATGTCAGAAGAGTAGCAAACAAACATGCAAACCACGCGATGTTAAGTTGTCGCAGTCCATAGACATTCGCGTACAACCATAAACACAAGCGAAATCCTATCTGAGCTCGAACGTAGATGCCTTGCTACTACTGAGGACTAAAACGGTCGCCTTGCTTCTACGTGTAGCCGGCAACCGCACTTGTCCAACCGAAACACAAATAATGCTTTACGGCGGATTATGAGGACGGCGGTGGCACCTCTCCGGTCGAATTATAGTTCTCCCACCTTTCGGTGACATCAGAAATTTTGCCCCAAAATTAAAACAATGATTTTTCGCATTGTTCATTTTTCCAAAATGGTAGTAGAAGTAAGCACATCATCCAACAATCTGGTTTTATAATAATGATCCAAGCAAAAAAAGAACTAAAATTCATATTCATTTATTAAAATGCACAAAAATGCTATAAAACAATGAAGATTCGTTTAAATTATATCCTTATTTTTAATGGCATGTTTAAATGTATGCGATTTATATTTTTTTGCGATAAAATTAAACATAACAGCATTTTCTTCATATTTATGTCATTGTTTTTAAAGGCTCTAGTTTGTAACATAATTCATAACATAGTTTATAATCATGAATAATTTTAAAGGAGTATTAAATAGTCGCGGATTTTGTACATATTAGGTGCTACGTAACGGGTGCATGAATACCCGAGTAATGTTCACCGATTTTCTAATTGCCGATATTAAAAACATGGATCGTGGTCACGGCTAAACTCAAATCAAACTATTTATTCGATTATTAACATTTTATAAAAATCCATGAATTTCCATTCACAGAAATTTAAGTTCTGCCATTTTTATTCAAATGATTTTTAACAAATCGTTTTGTTCTGGGTCAGACGTGATATACGATACATTTTGTCCATTTAGCATATCACGAAAAATAATAATTCCCTCGTAAATTTTAATCTTGTGTCAACTTCGTATTGCAATTGTAGTACACTTGAAATTTAATCTCAAATATTGAGTAAAATACGAATAAATGAGTATAACACTTCAGTTTTATGACTGACTTCAAAAAATCAATTTCAAATTTAAACCCTTATACAAAAAAGGTGCTACAAGTTTGAATTCTTTGTTTCTGTGTTAATGGATCTATGTGTGACATTGTAGACCAAAAATTGAAAAGACTGTTTTATTGCGATATTTTTTATTATGTCTTATAACATATACTTAACTTATTGAATACTACCAGCTGGTCAATAATGTACAAAATTTAACTCATATTTATCTTAATACATATTTACCATATTTCCATTTTACTGAAATCTGATAAAATAAGCAACTCCCATGATATTAGAATACTAATCTTGACCTGATTTTGTAGCCAAGACAGTGGACAGAAAACCCAACTTTAACTTGCAACAGACGCAACATATGGAGACTCGTTGCAAGTCTCGATATGAAGACAGAGAAGTCTATGACTTCAATCATATATATATATATATATATATATATATATGTGTGTGTGTGTGTGTATATATATATAATAAAATAGGTTAGCAGTAAAAGAAAGTAAGTCTTGTGAAATATAGG
>DWON01004558.1:0-16091 GCA_018251015.1 Phocides pigmalion okeechobee | reverse complement strand
CCATCCTTAAATAGAACTTCTGTTCTATTTGAGATTGGACGTGATTGTCCATGGGCTGCAGTGACCACTTAACACCAAGTGGCCTGCATGCCCGTTTCTTACTCTTTCGCAAAAAAAAAACATGTGAGTTGCACACAGTTGTTTTGTTCATACAAATCTACGAGTGAACACAATTGCTGTGTTTACGTAGGCGCTACAAGATTTTGAGTGTACAATGGCTGTATATTCATAGTCTACACGCTGCCAAACACAATAGGACTGTGAAACGTTGGCGCATCTCCAGTCTTGCTAAAATAGCTCCAGTCTAGTGCCGCCACTCGCAACGCGACTTAATATAAATGAGAGCGTTGCAGTCAAAGTGGTAAATAAAGTCAAAACCTTTTGTTTCTTTGTTTGTGTTACCTTCACGAAAAAACTAGTGATTTAATCTATCTCAAATTTTGAACATAGACTACCTGTACCTCTGGTCGCGTTATTATCAAGCCAAAATATATTGGAACTCGACACTTATCAAAAATACTTATAGTTAAAATAATCTCATTTTAAGTAATATTTTTCACATTTTATCAACTGTACGTATTAGGCATTTTTTTCACTTACGAACAGTTGATAAAAGTTATCTAAGCGTTCATAGAACAATCTTACGGTTAACGTTAGTCTAATAAAGTACTAACTTAATTGCATAGATAAACATCTTCATATCTTTTTCCACTTACAAATTTCTTCCTTACCAAGTCGAGTTACGTGACTAAACAAAGAGCAATAACTTGTATCGTAAAGCCCACCAGTTTCTGGCCGGAAGTACTAGGTTAAGTAGAAAATTCTAAAAAGCAAAGCTCACATTTACCGGCTTAGGTCACGCGATTTTATTTAAAGCACTTTAATCCTACTAGCTTACACGCGACACATGAAATCAAATAAAACTCACTGGGTTTTTTTATTAAAAGAAAAGTATTTTGCTATGTACCGGATACTCCGCATTAACGATTTCTTACTTTTGATTGCCGATATTTCGAAACGGGTGGTCGCTAACGTGGTTTAGCCGTGACCACGAGCCACGCGACAAGCCACCAATGAATCAAAAATCTTGAGTATCCGGTATGTAGCAAACTGTATAAATTCGTATTGAAGTAAACGAGCATGCAAACTACCTTAAATATAGCTGAATTGTAGGCATATTTTATCTAGATAATCACATCTCTACCTCAACTTATAACATAGTAGATGCTATCACCTGGTGTTATGCTATGAAATGCTATAAGCTGAGTGCTGTCTGTAGACATAAGTAGAGGCGTTGCTATTCCTGAGAACTAAAATGGTCGCCTCACTTCGAGTGAATCCGACAAACTAAAAAAGTATCTGATATTCGCAACTTCTACGGTAGGTGTGCATAGTTCTACTTTTTATAAAATCTCAAATTAATTTACTAAAAGGAGTAAACAATACTTATTGGCACCAAACTTAAAACATTTTAACCGTTTCAAAATTATAGACCTCTCAAATTTATTCATTTTTATGCTAACAAGACCCCTTAAAGGAGCTATGGCTTCACGAAGCGCTGGCCGCTTCCGTTGCAATTCCGCGAATTATTGCTTCGTTCAAAACGTGAACAAAGGAGAGAAAACAATATTGAACCTGTCGCTTGCAAACATACAGTTCAAAAATTGTTTTAACGTATATTGCACACGCGATTCTTACCTCAATGAACTATGTTTACCTACAAATAAAGATCATGTTACTATCAATATCTAATAATTGAAGTTCAAACCATATTTAATAATTCATACCTACGTGATCATACGCCTCGATTTTAGCGAGACTGTCCCTTTTTCTCCGTGTCGGTGTGCTCGAGAAAAAGTTTGGGACGCCAAATTGGCTCGTTTTTCCATGGGTGCGGAAACCCTATGATCAGATGACTTACACGCTGAAGTTTGTGATAATGTATTTTGGAAAACACATATTTCGAAAAAATCAAAGTTACGTACCTGAGTTTCTGAATCCATACCCACAGGGGTTATGGAGAAAAACTTCTTGTTGTTATGTTAATTCTAGAACTAAATAATAACAACAAATAGATAAACAAAAAATATATTTGCTCTTTCCAGTCGAGGAATGGTGAAACGCAATATTAATGATGAACTTTGTAACAGATGAAAGTTTATATAACAATCATAAAACACAAAAGGGCTTAACTTTCTAAACATAAATATCTCAACGCTTTACTTAAAAAAATTGTACCCATCAAAAACGAAATGGACGGTCGAACTGCAAATCTAAACTAATTTAAATTAAAAGGTACGGTCCTTCCGCATATTAATCAATAGTTCGCTGACCTACACCAACAAGAACATATATGTATAAAAAAAATCATTATGGCATGCTTTACGGCACTCCCTAAGTGTGCCCACACACGCATACATTAGTATTGCGTGGCGAAACGGGAGCGGCGGGAATCGCCTCGAGAGTGTGTTTAAGCGGGACGTCTGGATGTTTTTTACATTATTGTTAGCTGAGTTCATTAAAAAGGATTTTATTAAACCCATATTTAAGCCATAATCAAAGTGACTTAAATAAACCATAATTACTATGCAAAATATATTTCTTTTTATAATATTCATTTATTTATTCTAACAGAGTTTTTGGCCAGAATCACATAATTTTACTTTTACAATAACAGTAGTACCTGCATGAAAATTAAGAAAAATTACAATAATTTAATAATGGACCTTAATAAATAATTAAAGAAATTATTTCTTCATTTCCTTAATCAACTGGTAGTTTTAACATATCGTCAAATTAAAATATAATCGAAAATACCATAATATAACGGCAATGAAATTATAATTTAACATCTTAATTAAAAATAATCATACGTTTAATAATGTATGCAAAACAAAAGGAATAAATATAATTATAGAATATGAAATTGTAGCATTGTTTTACTGTTGTCTTCTGGTTTCAAGATTATGGTTTTTTATTATCATTTATTTATAATCTGCTACATTTTATTTGGCAGCATCTTTGATTTATCTGGACTTGTTCTTTTGACTAGTTACTTTTTATACGGACATATTTATGTCTTTCTTTAAAAGTAATTTACAAACTATACATAATAGGTGTAGCGTTAACAGTTTGAAGGTTATGGTAAAGTAGATTTATTTTATCGAGGCATTTCTTTAACATTTTAAGCTTAGTTTAGTGTGTTTAGCAGCACATATTAATCCAGGTAGGATTTGTTTTATCTGGAAATGGTTAAAAACGTTTACTAGTAACAAATATCACTTAACGTTATGTAATAATTGTTACTAATAAATGTCACTACTACACTAAAACGCTAAATACAGCTCATTGCAATGCACAACAAAATTTATGGTTACTTATAGAATGATATATTTTTGAAAATTTGTAAAGCATTTTATATTGGAATTATTCATTCATAAGCATAGTCACCCTACACGGAGCGGACGAAACTGCACGGCAAAATATTGATTCATGCCGAATTTGAGGGGTTCTTAGTTGACGACACGGCTCGCGCCTGGCTGCAGAGTCGGCGAACTTACCCTCTTTCCTTTATGGCTTTAATTTCAAAATTACGACTATTGTTTGTTCCTCCAATAGGTGTTATTTTCCTTATGTATACCAATTTTCAAAGTTTTACTTTTTAAAATTAAAAGTAGCAAATACGCGTATTTTGCCTGGCTCAAGTAATCGCTACAGTTCAAAAGCTTACAAATGCAACCTCAAACAGAAGTTAAGTCCTACGAAAAATCAAATTTAGATGTATTACGTAAGATTAAATTAGATGCATTGCTTCTCCTGGCTACCAGGACCATCGCCTGAGTTGTAAACGGATGCAGCAACCATACACCCCACAGATACACACCCCAATTGAAAGACAAGTATTACTTCATGGAAGTTGTAAAAATGACCATGGTTTTTTCATAGGAGAACTACAGTTCCATAACCAATTTTACAGTCAATATTTATTTTAAACATAGCTACTTCTTACTTGTTCTACCAGCAACGAACCGTGTCGATCAAACCTATTATTAGCAAGAGCTGAGTTTTTTTAACAATAAAAAAACCAACAAGACGGTACAAAATGTGAATTTAAGGAAATAGCTGGCAGTCTATAACCGTACCTCCCCATCGCGATACAATTATACCATTTCTCCCACCTTTTACGGCTATAAATGTGGAGTTTATCACATTTTTGTAGCGCCTTTTTGGTCATTACGAACATTTTATAAAAAGTTTCCTTATCATGAGGATGCTTGTATTCTACAATAGAATGATGGGTGTGACCTTATTTTTTAATTGACAAAGAGAAGTTTCTTTGTCATGAATTTAACCTGAAGTTTTCTAGCTATATGATAGATATTAACTTTTATAAAAAAAATATTCATAAAATTTTGACAGATAGGTGATAGTCTTCAATATTTTAGTCATTAAAATGGTAAGACCAAGACCAAGAAGATGGTACTAATGCCATGCCTAATTTTAGCGTAAAACAATCTTACATTTCTATGGGCAAGTGCGTTTCTCGACTCATTTAAATATGAAGCACCCATCTCAGTTCTTAAAAGTAACGAAAATCTGTAACAGATTTCATATAAAACTCCTGTATTATAGGATTGGTTTCTTATGTCAAAAGGAGGAGTCAACGGGAGAATCACCTATCATCAGGTCTCCAGTGGACTGGATGCTATTGGTGTCTGGTTTGGTTGTATATTTTCGTCATCTTTAATCTACAGTAGTGACATTGACTATTGCTGGTTATAAGACCAGACTACGGAAATTTCACCTCGTCTTGTCGACATCTCTGGTGACCCAAGATCTGACATGCACTTCGCTTAGGGTATAGGCATAGCTATACAAGGACGAAATGCTGCCAGCATCTTGGATACCCAACACAAACACCGGTCAATCTAAGCCAACAAAGCTGATGTACCTACTGATTTTACACTGTATACTTGAAATTCATTAAATGTATGTAAATACTTTATAATTAAATAAAATATTTGAATTTCAATGTAAAAAGTCGTCACAGTAAAAATATCTTCTATACGATGTCCTGAGTGCTGATATATCATAGGGTGCTTGTTCGTAAATTGTCCGACCGGTCTTTTGTGACCTGTCACCCCATTGTCTCACAAGTCTGTGATAGAAGACAACGACCCCATAACTAAGCTATTCGAATGTGTGGCTCCCAAAGTTGTTCTCTATCCCGAAGGACTACTAAATGCATAAAAATGCACAACCATTGACGTCATCAATATACATTTATATGTTCATACTTAAATATATATTTCGCTTGACGCACTAGACCCAATGTCATTCAGACACAGAAAGTTCCAAGTTCGATTCCTAGCTAGTCAAACATCTTGAATCTAACAGATTTAATTTATTTTGTAGATTTCGGTACTTGTCTTTATGCATGTCTGATACCCAGTAAATATTAAATATTAAAATAAGACTAAAAGTCTTTCTATCTAAAATCCATTATAATTGTTTGCACAGTAAAATTGGAAAGCTGTACAATCGAAAAATAATTATAAAAAAATCCCGTTTGGTCGAGACAGCTAGAGAATAGAGGGCCGGTTCATATCGCACACATAATCGCAATCACTATGTATATGTTTAGCACCACGCACCTATTTATATTTAGCAGGTTGTTTTTTGTTACATAAACATGTGATGTTTTTAATGTAAGTATATTACATAAATATTAATATATATTGACATATTCAATAATATTCGAACATACTAAACTGTATCAGTATAGAAAATCATTCTGAACGCTCTAACGAAAGCTCCCAGTCTCTTTAATAACATTATACAGAACACCTGAAGTTATGAATAATAAATATAACCAGTAATAAGCCGTGGAAACCTGACGAAAACGTAATCAAATTTCCCGTAACAGAAATATTTTCGAGAGCAGATTTCCCACATCCGGATCTTCCCTGAAATATATTTGTTCTATTTTCAGATTCATTCACATTACTTACTATTTCTATGCAGGTAGGAAGAATAACTAGTTTGAGTTGGGTATACCATCTCATCCCTCATAATTGGCCATGAAGCAACTCTAGGTTTCGATTAGAAGGGTGTGCTTGCCGGCAAAACGTAGAATCAAACCGACCGTCTCAGTCCACAGAAGCAACACCGCATTTACATACGAACTCATATTAGACTTTATCTAGTCTTCTTCCATGTATATTTTTATTTTCATACAGGGATACTTTTTTTACTGCCTACGATATTATACGATTACTTATTTTACTGCCTCTATCATCTCTATTGGCAATTAAAGAACGTTAATCTTAACTACCCGTCACTTAGTAAAATATATATCGCGATGATATTTGTTTGAAATTCAATCCGATTGAAATTGACTCCTAATTCCAATACAAAATTTCATTCCAAATTTCAATAACAATAAAAAGAAAGTATACTTTAATAAATAAATATATAAAAACAATTTCCAAATCGATTAATAAATAACAGATATATGCGGTAACAAACAAAAAACATATTACCAAATTGGGAATGCCCCCTATTTCAAATTATTTAAAAATGATTGTATGTCTCCGTCAATTACATAAAAGTTACTTTTTACAGTTTATATGCCGTTAAAGCTTTAGCAAGTCGTAATCAAATCCGCCGGAACCAGAATAAGTTCAATTTCCCATTTTCTATATCCGCCGGGATCCCGACTAGCGGCGGCAAGTAATTCGTTTCCGTAAGGCTCTGTTTATCCTATTTTTGCATCTGGGACGTCATTTGCATGTCTGCTAGAGATAATCTGAGATTTAACTGATAGAAAGGATTGTTTGAAACCAATCTGTCTATTGTTATCAGTTTAAGGATAAATTGTAATGAAACTGAATGTAAAGGTAAATTAATGTTGTTATAAGATGGTAGAAGTTTCTTCCGGAGATATACCAGTACCACACCCGTTTCTAATCAAAGACAAAGTCAACATGAAATGGCAATTATTTAAAGTTGATTTTACAGATTTTTTTTAATGTCAAAATATCTACCACCGTTTCGGAAATGCCTCTCATATATGTATGTTACTATGGAGCTAGATTTACATCCCACGAATTATTATTACGAATTATTCTCGTTTAAGTAATCACTTACTTTGTTACAAGCAAACTTAAAAAGACTAAAACTTTTCTTTGACGAGTCAATAAAATCTATGAAGCATTTCTTGTATTGTGCGCAAGAGTGTTGTGGCTGGCTCTTGTTGTATCAAAATTACAATTTCGTTTATGGTAATAATGTTTCAATAACTAATCTATTTAACGTCACGATTAAAAGATATTAGGGTATATTCCTGCTTCTCAATTAATGGAAAAATGTTTAATTACAACTATCACATCATAACTCAATTCTAAATAACTTTTTACTTTTTTTGTATTTACACACCATTTGAAAAGCAGCACGAAATCTTTTTTCATATCATTGTATTAAATAAAAATGGATACTCTGTCGACTCTACTATTTCACTAGCAAATACTTTTATTAGTAAATTCGGTAAATTACTTCATGTTTTATCTTTGTTTTTAGGATTTATGTGCGTTATCTAAATGAAATCCAGACAAACAGCTAGATAGGTGAACAACCTAATAATTTGCAGTCTACTGTAAAAGGTACGGTCCGCAGCAAAAGTAATTTTATGATATTACATGCAAACAAGCTAATTATGTTATAATGGTCAGGTTTTTTTATGTGTGAAGAGTAGCAAACGAGCATGCAAACCGACTGATGTCGCAGCCCATAGACATCTACGTACAACCACAAATACGACGTAAACCTTATCAGAGCTCGAACGTAGATACGTTGCTACTCCTGAAGACTAAGATGGTCGCGTCGCTTCATAGTGTAGCCAGCAACCGCACCTCTCCAACTGAAACGCAAGAAATGCTTTATGACCGATTATGAAGGCGGCGGTGGTACCTCCTCGGACGAACTATAGTTCTCCCTCCTTGAAAATACAAGTACTAATGGAAATATAGGTGGACATAACAACGCTCATAACGCTTTCTATACTCATTCTCTATGGTGAGTGCCATGTTTCTTGACAAAGACGAAAAGAAAGACATACACACCCAGTGAAAACACCGATTTCTAGTGCGAAGCTTACTTGGGTTACATAGAAAGGTGTGAGTGCCACTTAAAAATCAGGCGACCACCTTGGTCCTCCGGAAGTAGCAGCGCGTATATAATCGACTTCAAATTGGACTTTTGTTCTTTATAAAGATGGTCACATATGTTGCAATGGGCGGCAGTGACCACTTATCACCAGGTAGACTACATACCTGTTTGCAGCTACCACTTTTGTTAAATATAAATTTCCTCCTTCTAATGTACAAGTACTAGCCACATATTGTTTCTATTCTATTTATAATTTTTATATATCAGCTATAACTTTCTTGGAAACAGAAATTTATTGTTTCAATACTCGTATTTGACTATAACTCAACAATATTACTAAAAATAAGTTTCATATATATTTAATTTAAATGGAAATGTGGAATTTTACTATCAAAATAACTACAATTACATTTATACACCTGTCCAACCCAGTCCGTCAAGTTTTACGAGTCTAGACAGGACTACAAAATAAAGTTGTCAAAAACAGCAAATCCAAGTTGATGCCATGTAACCTTTACTGTTAGTCGGTCTTCACTCTTAGTTTTTGCTACAAAGACGTCTAATATTAAATAATTTGAAGATCATTGTCCGTCGTAAACAATTGTTTTACAGAATTAATTTCAATATCCCTGCTTACTAAATTGTAGTCCTTAACAAGACAAGCAAATTCATGAAGTTATTTGTGATACGAAATTAATCATCATGTTGTGAACTTCAAATTGACAAGTATTCCAGAAATCTACAGGATAATTATGATCTAAATGGGAATATAAGGACATCTAAGGGGTGAATTTGAATATCTGGATCTGGGTGTTTTATGTGTTGTATGTTAAGGCATTTTTTACAACTTTAAAAATAATAGTGTCAGTATATAAACAACTATATCCCTTTCTCCACCGCAGCAGTTACCGAAGGTTGATGCTCCATCCATCAACTGGATTCGTGTTTGTCCTCAACAATTCAGCTAGCGCGTTCTTTATTACTACGTACATACATACATGCAAGATGTCGAGCGAACTTCCTTCTGAAATATTTCCCGAAGACTAATCATATGGGACTCTTCAATAACGGTGCAAGCGAACTTTCCTTCAAAGCCAGCATTGTACTAGCAACTCCTGAAATGTTGCAATTATCCCCAGGCGAAGGTTACTAATGTCCAACAAGAGGCACATCTGTCTTTATCCTGCGTAATTTATAATCGAAATGTCTACCATGTGTTTCTATCCTATAACAAATATGTATCTCTCTTTTTGTATATTTTACATAAGAATTTCTGTGGCACATCAGTTGTCCGTAAACGGGAGTAAGCATTTACCATCAAGCGTACGTTCTGAATTATACGGAACTTTTTTCCCAATACTGCTGAAGTTATGCGCCACATTAAATTTCATTAATGTCACCTTATTTGCACTTAATTGTCCTAATTTCTCATCGGCAGTCAAACAAGACCTCTATACCAGAAAAAAGTGAGAGATAAGAGCAAAGATTAAAGCCGAAGCAGATTGATAGATTCCTGCCGACGCGCGTGTCAGCGAGATTAGATCGTTTGTCTTCGGTTTGTTACTCAACCTCTGTGCAGCCACATTATTATCTAAATGGCAATCGGGTATCCTACTACCATCTCTTAAAAGAGGTTTATTTTAAGCTTGTTTTGCAATTTGGTATTCCAGAACATACACAAGGTATTTCTTTTGACGCCCTGTTCTCCAAAACGAAACACATTTAAATCTATGATAGTTTGTCGATTTCCAAAAAAAGTTCTGTAAAGAATTAACTGAGAAACATTATTTTGTTTATTTGATTTTTATTTGCAATTGGAATGAGAAACACTGCATAAAATTCTCATCAAATACTATCATTATCGTACTTTCTTTTTGTAACACAGAATCAACAATCACTGTTCTTTAAATTACAGATGACGATTCCGATACATGATGGTTTTAAAATATGGGGGTGTTAAAAAAACGTCCCAGGTCAATTTTTTTTATCATAAGATATAATCTAATATCATCGAGATTTTTTTTCAGTTTACCAGTTTACCAATTTTTCAAACAATTAGTCCCACGTTTAATCGACGCCACGAGTGACAAGCGGTCGGGTTCATATGAGATCTGCGTGAGAACGCAGAAAACTTCGATTGCTATTCAATGCGGAATGCAGCTAGCGTTTTTAGAACCATGCCGCATGGGCAGACAGACTCCCTTAAGATTATTTTGGTTAGGCTTTTATTACAATTAGTTTTAAGATTTTCATTACTGCAATTGAAATAAATTGTTTACCACGTAACGAGTGCTCACAATTAAAGCTTTTAATCACCGATATTTCGATACCAGGTGCATGGGCCGTCATCACGGTTATATTAAGTGTTTGGGAGACTCAGGTAGATTAATCCATCTATCCAATGCCTAATTCGCTTTACTATTTTAGGTTCCATATCTGCTATTAGAAAGGGTTTAGGAAGTTAAAATCGACAATTAGAACAGCGTTAATCCTGAGTACACGTTACATAGAAAAATCATTAGGAAGCTAGGATTAAATAACTATCACAAATTCGTAAGATGTACCGTATGTGACAACATTTGAAAATGTCGCCAAAGACAGAATTAGCTCAAAAGTTTGTTATAAACGATTCATTGTTTTAATTCTACAAAGTTATAGTCTAATTTACAAGTTAAATTGGGATAAAATGTTTCCAAAATAAACGAACGGAAAAATGTCTCAAACTTAAAGTGGAATTACCAGAGTTTTTAAAACACCTGTTACTTCTTTCAAGGTAATTCAATTTATTAACGTAAACTTAAGTTTCTTGATCTTTAAACTCGTAATAAATTGTCGAATTTATCTCCATAATCCATATGTAGGAAGTTAGTTGTTTAGAATGAAAACTCCAGCAGCAGTGAGCTTACACATGGAAGCACATACTAGTTTAGCGCCGATTTACTAACAAATTGACAGCCTATCTATTATCAAGTAGTAACTGTTGCTCGTGAACATATATCTGTACATATACATATATATAATTTTTATTAGGTGAGAGAACTATAATTTTATCGACGAGTTACCAACTCCATCCATATAATCTGCCGTGAAGCTATTTGTACTTCGGTTGAAAAGGTTTGGTTGCTGGTAACATTACCCGACAAGGCGACCTCTTCAAGAATAGGAATGTATCCACACGTAACCACAGATTTGAGTTTGTATTTAAGAATTCCAAAGATTCCTTTCGCTCTAATTAACTTAGTAATGGATGTCAATGGGCCGCAACGATCTCTTGTGTTGCTATTCTTCTATTAAATAAAACAACTTCAAATGAAAAGGTAACATCTCTTATTTTTAAGACGTGACACAATAAAGATATAATAAAATAAATAGATAAACGAATGAACGAACGAACAAACAAACATAAATAAATATTGCCTAGAAAGATTCCAGCTACATTTCTTAATATCTATTGGAAGACGCCATGTACGTGTTCTTGAGATTAAATGGAAAAAAACTTTTATTGAGATCAATCCATTGGTGAAGACTTACTCCAGAGAGAAGTGTTAAAGAAAATCAATATACATTTCCCGACGGTTCTTGTCTAATGCAATCTTGCACAAGTTTTAATATAAAACGCTCTTCCTTTATTATTTGTGCTCGGTCTTCGAGAAACGTGCTTGTATTTCTAAACACTGCAAAGTTGGAACGAAGCTGCCGAGTGCGATTCCATGAATTACTACTACAAGATGTACTAGATAACAAGGGTTCTTAATGGGTGTCTGCAATTGTCTTTATGACTCAATGCTAGGTGCAGATCTCTACACAAAATTGAGAGAAAGCTGGAGTACCTGTTACTACATGCTGTTCCACAGCAGACAATTATATGAGCTGGTTTAACAATGTCAGATATTATCAGACCTCTAAACAGAGCAACCAACGACAGCTAGAATCTACATGAGCCAGTCTTCCAAAACAAGCATGTAATTTAGTAGTAGTAACAGTAGTAGTAGCATTAGTAGTAGTAGTAGTAGTAGTAGTAGTAGTAGTAGTAGTAAATAGTAGTGGAACTATCATTCACCCATCCAATTTATGACCGCGACGTTGTTGCTTCGCTTTGTAGTACCGCTACGATCTGCTCTAGACGTGGATAAGTCGTATGCAGACTGACAATAAACGTACGTCGCCGACGATCTCGGGATTAACGTCAATTACTTCGTCGATTCGTCGCACCCTTCCCAATCCCGAAGTAAAAGTCACAGAGTACAATTTACTACTACATTTTTGAAGTAGGTACCCAAGTATAAGCTCAGTGAAGTACCTAACATGTCTCTGGGGTGTATCTAGGTACCGTTTGTTACTATGAGTATCCAAAGTGCAAAGCGCTGCGTCTTTTATAATTGAAAATTATCAAAAAAAAAACTGTACTTTTTGCAACCACTGGACATTTTGCAAATTTCGCAAAATATAAATATGCCAATACAGCATGTATCAGTGTTACACATATTTTTGTAGCATCATATAAAAACATAAAAATAAACTAAGGCGTTAATTTGCTGAAACATGATATTTTCCTACAATAAGGAAAGTAGTAACGGGCAAACAATACAAAATGTAGAGTGCATTTATTTTATGTATAATGTTACAGTATACAAAGACTAATATTAATTTTCCTCCTCGTTTCTGTGGTATTTTCCCTTAATAATTCATTATGAGGGCATTATGTTTCAAGCTTTCGCCCATACAGCCATAATGCTATGCAATATTATAAAAGCGTATCATAAAATAATAATATTAAGAGAGCGTGACTTTACGTGATGAAATGTGCCTTACAACAACAACTGAATATATGATTCAATTGATATACAAGCAGTGGAACTTCACTGATCTTTGTATTATTCTTAAGTACTATGTTAACCGAATTATGCATTTTTTTATATGAGAAGAGCAAACGAGCATGCAAACCACCTGATGTTAAGTAGTCGCAGCCCATATACATCCACGTACAACCACAAACACGACTAAAATCCTATTTGAGCTCGAACGTAGATATGTCGATACTCCTGAGGATAAAATGGTAGCCGGATACCGCACATCTTCAAGCAAAACAAAAGTAATGTTTTACGGTGGATTATGAGGGCGGCCCACCACGTACCACTTTTAGAATTATTAATAATATTCTTTTATATTAGGCGAACTAGCGAACCACTCCGGTACCGCACAATTGCATTTATGAAATCACATTACAAATCTGTGAATTTCTCGAAAACCTTATCTACTATATACATATATTATTACCTAAATGTACTCCTTGAATCACTTTGACTATTTATAAAAACCGCATTACAATGCGTTGAGTAGTTTGAAAGATATATATGCATATAAATGGCGCCACACGACTTTGTTTTATAATATGTAAAAATAGCAATGATCGTCGTGATCTTATGCTAAATGGTCGCTGCTGGCTATAGACATTTGACATACGAAATCCTATTGTTTGTTAATTTCTTTGAATTAACAATAGAGCTTGCTGTCGATCTTATTTTACGGTCAACCATTTACTTCTGTAGACAACTCCATATAGAATAAGAGCGCCTTCTGAAGTCGATCACAGATGCGTAGCTACTCCTAGGGATTAAAAGTTAGTTGCCTTACAATGTACACCGGCACCTTTCTTCCACCAATACGCTTTGAATTGCGTCATATTAGAAAGAACTGTAGCTGTGGTACCTCCTAGACTGAACCAAAATATACACAAGAACTGGCGAAAAGCCTATGAATACACGAAAAGGTGTATAAATACCCAGACCTAGAATAGAAAGCTACGTAGGCAAACATAAAATTCGCCACTTTATGTTTGCCTACGGCATATTCCAGTGAAAATAGGCATATGAGTATTGTGGGATAGGTCTGAAAAATGACAGAAATTTCTACGTTATTTTCGTATTTCATGTAAAGTTTATGAGATATTAGCTTCTATTTCTGTCTAAATTGTTCAATAAATGGTGTCATCCGTTCTCTAACTTTGTGGTGAAAAAATCTGGAAATTTTCACATTGTTACAACGATAAACAAAATGTAATATTAAAACAAAACCATCTGAAGCCAGTTGGATGACAAATTCGTTACCCGTTTCGTTAGATGAGAAAAGTTAGTTAAATTTTTTTGAACAAAACTCACGTTTCGTTAGAAGTTCATAGGGTTTTTGTGTGCGAGTCTCCAATTAAAAGCTAGGCCTTTTCGTTTCGGGCGACTCTATCCTGAATCAGTTTTGCGATCCATTGTTTCAAGGGAACCAATACGTGTACCCGTAAATTTTGCGAATGGAATGTTCCTGTATGAATTCTATCTGAATAGTTTTCCATTTCAATGCATGATCTTGTATTGATGGCTGAACTGAGTGCATTCCTTTGCTCGCCGTCTAACATATTAATCGACTATTGTGCCGTATGACCGCATATCCTATCACCTTTTTTATATTTTATTTTACCATAAAACAATAAATTGGTAAAAAAGACAGATTTTACACTCTCTGCCAGTACCGTTAGGCTAACGGAAATCATCGAAGGCGTCATATACGAAAACAAGTGACTCATTTATACATAATTAGAAAGTATATTTACTTCTTATGAACTACTTCGAGTGATAGGGTTACTATAAATTTATTCCTGTATAGAAACAGCTCTATTTCCAGTTCTACTGCCTTTCTATTTCTGCCAACTGATAAACAACTGTACTATATCACTGAAGCAAATGCTATGTTTCGCTTGAAGAAGTGCGGTTACCGGAAAAACATAAGGAAAACATAATAAGTAAGGTAAAGGTCTACCCTCTTATTCTTCAGAAGTAACAACGCTACGAGCTTAAATAGATCTTATGTCCTATTTGAAGTTGTACATGAACCATGGGTTGTCGATAACATCGAGTGGCCTGACTGCTCGTTTGATAATTTTCTCATATAAATAATGGGATAAAGAAAAATTGAGAATAATTATAAGAAACATTGTTTGTTACTACGTCTATGTTAATTAGTATGCACGAGTAACACCATCTTATCGCCGAATCTCTTTTACCTTTTCGGTAATTTGCGGCTTATACGGCTGAGTAACAAGTAAAAGACAAATGGTGTAATCTACACGTGAGCTCGGGCCGGAATCAATCAATTTGCTTGGTCGATTTTTTGCTCTTATATATCTTTGATCTGTTTGTCTCATCAAACACTTCAATCTCGTTCAGAAATTTCATCAGCAGACATCAGTTTTGGACAATGACCCAATGATAGTTAGTAGATATAAAAATCGACCAGGAACATATCAACGCTGCCCTAAAGTGAAAATAAAAATATTTTTATTAAAATACATTCTTTACAGAATTGCTTTTGAACGTCAATAAACTACCAACTCATAAGGTGTTTCGTTTTGAGAAAAGAGGCTTTGGTTGAAAAGTTACGGTTGCCGACTACACTTACAAGATAGGCAACTATCATAGTGTTCAGTAGAAGTGGCGTATTTGCTTACAACTTCAAATGGGACTTCGATCCTGTATCACCTAACATCAGTTGGCTTGTATCCTTGTTTGCTGCTCCTTCCCTGCAAAGTTTTCCTTCTCCATTAAATCAAGTGATAATGGATTTCTAATACACATGACGTAGACAAATCAAATATTCAAACCCGCCAACTTTGTGTATTTGTATGAGATATTATGTAGATTAGAAACATGAACAAATCTTTTCCTGAATAAAAGGGGTAATAAATCAGAGTACATAAGTTGTATATCAATAGAGGATGTATAGAGGATTCCTTAATCATGTCTTTTTTATGTGTGAAGAGTAGCAAACGAGTCACAGCCCATGGACATCCATGTACAAACAGAAATAAGACTGAAATCCTACTTGAGATCGAACATGTATACTTTGCTACTCTTGAGTACTAGGATGGTCACCTCTCT
>DWON01004557.1:0-16091 GCA_018251015.1 Phocides pigmalion okeechobee | reverse complement strand
GTAATTTTGACTGTGCGTACCAGTGAGACATTTACTTATTTCGATATATATATATTTATATATATATATAAATATATATATATCGAAATAAAAAATGCATTAACAAATTGAACGTAGTATTATAGAGGCGATAGATGCGATCAATGGGCGGCAATTAGGCAGTGCATTCATTAATTAGTCATTGTGTGAATTAATCTACTCTCCAATGAAGATTAATGACGTGCTTGCGTTTTGATTCATAGACCTATTGTACACACGACCATGTATAGTTCCATTGTTTGTTTTTGGGATCAACTAATATTTGGCGGCGAGTCAAGGATAGTCAAAAATGTCAAGTTAAGATGATTTGTATTAAGAATAAAACAAGTATCCAACCGAAAAAAAAACTTTAAAATATACTGACTGTAATATATTTTTTAATATTCTTGTAATCACCTTACATAATCGATGTGGAAAAAATTAAGATTGTCGAATACAACAATACTACCAAAATTCGCCATTTTAACTGTCGTAACTTTTAATATATCATGTGTCACTTCGTGTCATATCGAATCTAACCATGTATAAGTTATGAAAATTTGATATTAAGAGAGCGTAGGAACGGACGTGAGAGTTTTTTTAACGGGTTTATCCCAACAACGGTCAACATTCTTGTCTTCTGAAACTTTTCGTTAAGTTCAACAAAATTTGCTTTTTTTTGACAAAATTGATTTTTAAAAAGTAAAAAAAGAAAATTATTTGTTTTTTTTTTTTCAAAAGAAGCATCTTATGTTAAATAGTCTTGGCAGCCCGTAGACATCTATGTCCAACCTCCAACATGACTAGTCTACCTGACGATGATCATAGATGAGTGGCAACTTTTAAGAAATGAGATGGCCGGATCTCTTGTAAGTGTAGTTGGCAACCACAATTCAACCGAAACACAAGAACTATACAGACTAAGAGCGGCGGTGGTACTTCCTCAGTGGCTATACCATCTTACGTTATTACACAATTAGGTATAAATTTAAATTTTCGATAGAAATGCAATTAAATAAAATATTTCATAACTCTTAGACAATTGAAACAGAACTCAGTTCAAAGTCCGTTTATGTCCCGCGCAAACACACTAATACTATGCAAACGTGGTTCTCTTCACCCTCACTTCTCCCCTACAGACAAACAGACTGGCGTCTTAGGCTTAAGTCAATTTAGAAGGGAGATCAAAGTTTTGCGCCATGATCATTCTTAATTATGCTAGTAATCTCATAAGTTATGGGTCTTAGAAACAGTATTAAAATCTTGATGCATTCGAGTGAAATATGATATTTTCTCTTAGCAAATAAGCATGTAATTTCTAATAGGGTTATTTCAACATAAATGTAGGGTTCAATTTTAAGTCATCTATGAAAAAAGGGAACAAAATAAAATGAAAAAATAATACAGCATTTCAAGTAACATACAATTTTTTTATTTTTTTATTGCAAAAGAGTAAGAAACGGGCATGCAGGCCACCTGGTGTTAAGTGGTCACTGCAGCCCTTGGACAACCACGTCCAATCTCAAATATAAAAGAAGTTCTATTTAAGGATGGATGCGGATGCGCTCCTACTCCTGAGGCCTAAGAAGGTCGCCTCCTATAATATGTATCCATTTTATACTTAACAATAATAATAAAGTAATACCATTTTATACATAATACCGTGTAATGTGTACTCATGATTAACGACATTTAATTGCCGATATTTCGACCCAGCTTTATGAGTCGTGGTCACGACTTAAGTGGGTTGGCGGATAAAACTGTAGACAAGGACAAGTGATCGATTTTCAACAGTTTACTGTTATGTTAAATCTCTTTACGGCTCAAGGTCATCGACGTCGTCAAAGAGGGCTGCCTGACGTCGTGTTTAGACGCGTTCTCTTCAAGGATTGAGATGTTCGCCTCGTTTGTAAGTAAAGAAAAACAAGTAGTCTCTTACGGCATATTTTGAGAGTTTTGGTACCTTTCCAGTCGAACTGTAATTGTACCAATTTGCACTTTGCTCTCAGATTCAATTTTTTTCAAAATCAAATTCAAATTCCTTTATTTTGCAGAATAAGGTAATAAAGTTGTAGAATATAGTAGGACAGCTCTCTTATTCTAACCAATTTCAATACAAAAGTTTTAATACAAATTTATTACATTAAACTTATAATATTGAAAAAAAATTAAATTATTTATACCAATGAAAAAAATGAAAATTTTATAAATAAATGGCTAAGTAATAAATTACAAATTAATTATTTATATCACTTAAAATTACTAAAATATATGTTCAAGTTCATAAAAAGAAAAAGATTTATTATGGCCGCTATATGTCACGAAGAAATTTATTCAGAGAATAATAACGGTTGTGAGTTAGGTCATTTTCAAATGATCATGGTACTTATTTTCTTAAACTCAACTGGCATCTTGTTGTAAATGTTAACTAACATACTCTCTATCTTACAACACAGAAACACAAATATAATTTGGGTCATCAAGAATTGGAATCGACACAGCCGTATCCCATAGAAAATTCTGCTCATATTACAGACGTGATCTTATCAACATCCAGACAGTTTCTATCGAGTCAAGTATTAGAATCTCTCGGAAATATCTAGCTTTCAGTAATTGGACAGTTTTTGTAGGGAAATTGTGATACGTGCATCTTATAATGCTGGAATTTTATCTAAATTTCTTTATCAAATTGTCTGTCTTTTCCTCAATATTTGTTACTAAAATATTTTGTTCGAGTGGAATGTGAGGTACCACCGCCACCCTCATAATCCGCCGTAAAGCATTACTTGTGCTTCGGTTGGAGAGGTGCGGTTGCCAACTAGACTTTGAAGAGAGGCGACCATCTTAGTCCTCAGGAGTGGCAACGCATCTACATTCGAGCTCAGATAGGCTTTTAGACGGTGTTACCTCCCCGGTCGAACTATAGTTCTTCCACCCTTAAATTTTACATCATTTGAAATTAATCATTAACAGAGTTAATTTCCAAACATTTTTCATGATCTTTAGCTGAATTAAAATACTGATTTCCTCTTAACTAATTTTAGATAACGTTATTACACAAGTACCTTGTGTTTTCTATTTTCGAGATCCCTTTTCCATCATTACTTACGGACCACCGATCATTACACCCTACCTGACTTTGGGAAACGTCTTAATAATACGTTCACTCAACTTGAAAGATAATTCAACAATACTACATCCTGGGTCTACTGCTACGTAAATATAAGAAAGCCCGCAGTCAACAAACTGTCAGTTCGCTGATCAGATTTATTGGACGTTTGAGTAATTGATTCCTTGTCATAAAAGCTCTTAAGCTTATTAAATGTAATAATTAACTTCGTGTCATAATGTTTTCTTATTTTTACGCAAGAAACCCGATGACGAAGGGCCCTCAAAGCCGATGAATTGATTTTACATTGTCTTTGGTATTCATTAAGTGTATGAAATAAAATATTTAAATTTGATTAATATTTATATTCAGACAGAAATATTCTGTGAAAATACACTTATAATCCCACATTAGAATTCCCTGTACCATAGATATCATGGACACATATAAATAAATATACACAAACACCCAGATCCAGAACGGAAATCTAGAACTACACTAGATCAGATATCAAATCAAATATCAACTAAATATATTTTAAGAAATTTAAGAAATAGCATTCTAATGTACCAGGCCCAGTTGGGAGATTAACACGTCACTAATTGATTAACAAATTTAAGAATTAACAGGATTTTAAATATTTTGATGAAGTTTTACTCACTGTTACAGCTAACATAACAGTACAGTAATCATACAGTTATCATAACATTCATTTTTAATAAGTATGAAAATGAGAAAAAAAAAACCCAAATTACCGATAAGAATTTTGACACCAATATTCAAATGAATTCATTAGAAGTACCAACATAAGAAAAAAACATAAATAAACCAAACAATAGCTTCCAGTAAGACGACCGATACATTAAAAGAGCATTTAAAGCATTTACAATTCAAATAAACGTTAATGGCGTCATTAAACAGCTAAGTAGCCCCCGGCTTTGCCCGATCACGTCAGCTATTAAAACAAAATGGCCGACAAACGTCAAATGAAGAGCAGTCAAGTTGATAGCTGAGAGTTTAAGACAGCTGGTTAGTTCGACTTGTCTCATTGAATGCGAGTTACGAACAGAGAGCTAATAAATACACTAAAATAAATAATTATGAATTCTGTTCTCATTTAAGCGCTTATTTTATACAGCTCTCATGATTCATCAATATGTTGTTTGATAATAATTTAGACATTTTTTAAAGGACCCATCTTAAAGCACTCTACTTAATCAACATTTTAGATATATTTTTTTATTCTGTACTTTAGACATAAATTTTAATTTGAAACGCGGAATTTGAATTTGAAGGAATAATCATCCACTCGATCATCGATTGTTAAAATGAGTTATTGTTAGTTTACTCCTCAATTCACTACTAAATATTTCTGTCCAATTTCATGAAAACCAACTTGAAATAATTTACTTCCATGACGGGGAAATGTTAATAGTTTATCTTTTTCCCCTTCTGCATCTGGAAACAGCTGACAGCTGACATCCGCCAATAGATGGCAGAGTAAGCTTTTAAATTTACTAATTAAGAGTGGGGATTTATTCAAACCGTTAAATCCAGGAACGGCCGGGAAACAAAACGTGATTGCTCGTCGACTTATAATTTAATGCAATTTCCTCTTTTATGATATGGCCCAAATGATTACAATAAGCGATTTTATTATGTTAATGTGAATGCATATTCATTTTCATTATAATTACTAATTAAATTCAACCAAACTGTACATTTAATTAAATTATACGAATTTGGAAGTAATACATTGTGAAATATATCTGCGACTTCTGTTATATTGATATCGAGTGCTGGGCTCCAGTTGAGCAAAGTCCTACCTATTAAAGAACTTCCGAATAGATCTATAATTTCTTTATTCTATAAGGTTAAGACAATGTAGTTGCGAGAGCTCATAAGCAGTCTACTAAGCAAGTGTTGTCCTGGAGTGACGGAGACCTTATCATTCTGGGCCCGGGAACTTCTAAAAGTTTTATTACTTATTAATTCTATAAAGATAACACAATGTGGCTGCGAGAGCTCGTAAGTCGTCTACTAAGCAAATGTTGTGGAAAGACAAGGAGCTTTTCATCCGGGGCCAGGGAATTGGTTTCTGACCTAATCACAATACGATGCACTATAACGCAGAAACAATTAGTTATACCCTTGGATGACAACAAATATTTTGTAGTCTGTGTAATATATCAGATAGAATACGAATTTTGTCACATAAAAATACATAATCATTTTTTATTACCATGGCCGTAGCAAACGAACTTGCCATTCACCAGATCGTAATTGTTTGCCCCAAGTATGCTCGTATGACCGCCCGATCTTCCATCCACCATATTTTCCATTTAGCATATATTACAAATTTATCACTTGCTGTAACGGTGAAGGAAAACGCCACGAGGAAGACTACATGCCTGAGAGCTATCCATTAAGTTTTCATGGGTGTGTGAAATATATCAATCGACATTTGACCAGCATGGTGACCTACGAAATAACCCTTCTCATTCTGAAAACAGACCTGCACCCAACAGTGAGAGAGTAATGTGTTGACGACAATGCAAAACCAGAACTTCTGCATTGACTAAACATATTTATTTACTCGTGGTTGGTTTACCAATGACTTCATTTACCAGACAAACTCAAAAATCCTTGGACAAAAGACCTCGGTGATCGAACAATTTAATTTTGTTTACCACTTAGATCACAGGTAAAGGCAGCTTCTAGTTTCCCTCTACTATAACGGAAACAATGTCTGCATTACCTAATAATAATATCAGAAGCCTTGTTTTCATTAAAACCTGGTGACTGTATTAGAAGGCACTGTATCAGTGCACTGGCAAGGTGCCTAATTGCTTCGCCAAACCTATGTCGACAAGTAACACGATCGCGATCCTGTAGCTAATTAATTTTTGGTTTACACTCGTGTTATAATTCGATTTACACCTTCATAATGGAATTAGCTATTCAATTTGTGGGTAAAAAACTGTCTACTAAGTCAGGGAGTTCGCTGATGATATCCGCCCATCAGTAATCGAATTCATACTAAAACAGAAGTGTCACCTAAGTTGATGAAAAATTTGCAAGGTGGAAAAATTACAGTCCGACCGGGGTCCACCGCTGACGAGGAAACACCTCCGCCCTCATAATCCATCATAAAACAGTTGTTGTGTTTCAGTTGGAGAGGTGCCGTTGCCGGCTACATTTTCTAGTGAGCCGACCATCTTAGTGGTCAGAAGCAACATACAGATACGTCTTGGACGTAAATGTTCATGGGCTGCAAACACCACCCAATATTAGGTAAACTGCATGTTCATTTGCTACTTTTAAAACATAATAAAGATGCGATCCTACTCCTGAGGACTAAGATGGTCCCCTTACATGTAAGTGAGTCAAGAACCACATCTTCCCAATTAAGCTTCTTAAGTTCTTGCAGCATATTTAATAAGTACACTCAGTAAGTAATTTAAGTGGAAAATATTTATTTATAAACAATAAGTCTAGTTTTAGTAAGTGGAAAATAATATTTCAGTCTTCATTTGACTTATCGCAATTTTTGTAAGAAGCTCGCCTAATTCTTCATTTCTTTACTTTTAAGCGCAATTTGGTTTTCAATTTCATTTACTTACTCTTAGTATTATTGACAATTTTATCGTTTTAGGATTCCGTACCTCGAAAGGAAAAAACGGAATACATCCGTTTATGCCGCAAATTTTCGAAACTCGTACTTTCCGTGAACTCAGAATCTTGAAATTTGGTACGAAGCCACGTCTTATAACACATATAAAGAAAAAATGCGGAAAACGTACATTTTAAGGTACATCATGTAATAAAAATATTTTACAGAACCCTCGGTGTGTGAGTCCGACTCGCACTTCACCAGTTTTTTATTTTATAACATACATATAATCAATTTAGAATAATAATGACTTATCAAAAACAATGCTACTTTTATCAAAAGCAATATCCTACTATACTCTTATAAACTGTACCACGCATAAAGAAGGGTGCAGAATCGTGTTATTGCAGTTCGCTGGCGCCGTGCTCGGAGGGACACAAGAACAGAGACAGGGACGAGAAGGGACGCGGCTCGTTAGCTGAGGGGCTGACTACTGCACTTTTCGCATCCGGACAATCCTCTAAGATCTCTGTCCTTTTAAAGTTTTGAAAGAATCGCTTTCTTGAATGTATTTTAAACTTTGTGAGACCATCTTTAGAATGTGATTGAATTGATGATTCAAATTTAAATATCCCAACTGAACTAGGATATTTTCTCAAAATGATAAGTTTCTTGGCCTTAGAATTGCGGTTTAGTTGAATTTCGATTTTTGATATTACCTTTGGTAATGTTCACACGGCTTTTATTAGCTTAGTACGTTAAGATAGAAATTTATGCTACCTTTTATGTTTAAAGCAGTATAAATTATATTGCAAGAGCTTAACTGAGTCTAGGCCCAATTAAAATTTGTCATAATTGTATTAAGTGGTCGTATATTAAGATAGCAATGTAGTAACGCAATAATTCATCAAAAAGGTGCTAATAGTGTTCTCCTTTAAAGCTGAGGATGCATTGGCATCTTCTCTCATGTTGGAAATATCCATAGACGATGTTGACTGCTTCCCGTTTGTTGCCCGTGTGCCGCCCGTCTGCCTTAAGCTTAGGAAGACCTTAAGGCTTAAGGAAGAAGGCTTAGGCGTATTTATATAAAAAGCCTGGTTCAATACAATAAGTTTAGATAATAAAAGTAAACTCACCGTAAAAAATAGTTTAAATCACTAAATTCCCACATAAAGCTTTTTTTCTGAGATACGTAATAGAACTTGTTAGTTTCCAGGATCGTTTTAAGTTTGGTCACACAAAACTTTTGCGGAAACGGTTTAGTTCGGTTAATGTTTGCACTTTTTGGCGGCTCTCAATGGATTTGTATTGAATCCTCGTCTTCCACTATGTGATACGGAACTACTTTTAAGAGTTTTAAAAGACTTATTCATTGACTGGTTTTGGCAGATTTTGCTCGCACAGAAGTTTATATTACGAATTTTTATACAACCTCGCAACCACTATTTCATCAACGCAGGGATGAAATTTCTAAAATTATTTCCTTAATACCCGTTTACTTTATATAAATATGTATGTATAGAGAACCTTTCTGCAAAATTCTAGATTCTAGGTTTATTGGTTTTGACCGTGCGTTGTTGTTTTGATCAGTCACCCACGTCTTTTGTATATGTAGACTGTAATCTAACCTTTCTAAAGCCAGTCAAAGTAACGAAGAACAATTTTCAGAAAAATGTTTGAGACAAGCAAAGACTGCAAAACACCTAAAATTACTTGTCTCGACGACGTGTTATACACAACTTTGACCAGCTTTACTGGTCCAATTAGCATTCCTAGGGGCATCTCGCAAGAAAAATCTCATCCAACTTCCTAATAAGAAATACCTTCGCCCCATCTGTATGGGCGTCACGCCTCCAATTTCCCTTGTTTTAAACGTTCGAGACAATAATCAACATTGTTATTATATCGTTTAATATTCATGGCGGGTTGGAAGGGTGATCTCTAAGCAAATGGTCCGTTACTCAAGAGGCTTCTGTATTCAGGAGGATTATGTTTATTTATGATAGAACTGCAGTTGGTGTTTTGCATTTAACTGTCATCGTGTTCATAAGTCATTAACTCAATTTAAATTGTTTTTGTTTTGTTCTGTAAAATTATGTGCCTAATTTAATAAAAGTTGTTATTCTTCCAATCAATATTGAGCTTCTTTTCTGGTATGGTTTATCTCAATATTTAAATTATTACTTTCTTATAAATTTAAAAAGTGCTTTTGTGAAGATATAGATTTCTGATATATTGGTTTTGTCAAATTCATGTACCTAAAATTTAATAGATTCCTCTTCTTGTAATAAATATTTTGCCTCTTTGCTGATAGTGACCATAGAAATATTTAAATTAAAGCATTTTTCATCTCAAATATAGTCGATAAAACATAGAATTTCTTTTGGGTTAAGTAATCTGAATATGTCTTTTGTAAAAGTCCTAGATTAGTTCTTTTATCTAATTCATTGGTAATTTGCAAAAAAGAAGCTTAAATATTCAAAGAAAAGTCCACGGATAATGCTACTGATAGACCACAAAAGATAGTTTTAAAGAGATTATCTACTTTGAACACACTGCTGCTCCGGTAATTTGCAAGTTCTCCATTTTTATCTAACTCCGCTGTAACATTTTCCTGGTGCTCATAAAATCCGCTTATATATGAGCACTGAATATATTTCCTGAATAAAATAGTACTTTTTATCTTGTGTAACTTTTTTTTTCTAATGTCACTTTCTTTCAATTTCTGTCACATCTATTTTTTCTGTCACGTCATTTCTTGTATGATGTCTGTTCTTAGTATTATTACTCATTACGATATTAGTTTAGATAGGATGCAAATTAATTAAGGCTACTTAGCCTTTTGAAAATAACGCAAGAAATTATTTAATAGGTCAGATCTTCTCGAAACTCAATTAAAATGTTTAATCTTATTATTTGGTTTTCACAAGATTATGCAAAAGAACTATTTTATAATTCCTTTGGGTCATTGTTAAATATCACGTACAATTTAAATACTGTAGCTAATACAAATACAATTAATTACGTACTTTTATTTACATTTGCAAGCAATTATTTA
Source organism: Phocides pigmalion okeechobee (assembly GCA_018251015.1). Taxonomy (NCBI): domain Eukaryota; kingdom Metazoa; phylum Arthropoda; class Insecta; order Lepidoptera; family Hesperiidae; genus Phocides; species Phocides pigmalion. The sequence continues at coordinate 6,293 of DWON01004557.1, read as the reverse complement.
TATTCTACATTATCGATTCTTTACTGGTTTACGATTTTAAGGAAATTGTTGTATGTTCTATATTTGTATTTAAAAACTTAATAGTATTAAAACTCTTAAGTTTAATATCTTGTTAATATATAAGAATACTTGTAATATAACTGTGTCATAGTTAACTCAGCGAATTTCTTTCTTCCTTCTTTATTTTTTTTATCTTCCATTTTTCCTTTTTCTTTGTTTGTTTCTTTATTTATTAAAAAAAAACAGCAATTTTTATATAAATGTTTTATCATATTTAAACGTATGGTAGTAGGTTGTTCACGCCTAATGTCACAATACGCTTGTTTAAGAATTCCACGCGCGACAACTCCCGTATCTCCTTTTCTCGCATCTAAAGCCCTTTTCAGCCCGTCTTAGTAATAATGTTATCATCTTGAAACAAAGCAACACAATTTTTTCGATAAGATAAAGCATTCTTTTAATATTCATAGAATTTGAAGAAGAATTTAATATTACGGATCATCACGACTATGATGTAAACAATATTACGACTAAATTTAAATATTTCAACACCCTTCAACTAAACTTGCCTAACTTTTATATGTTACGTCAAGATTTCCAAGAGCTGGCCAAAGTTCAGGTTTCAACTTGTTTTCAAATGCCAGTTTCATGTTTCAACTTGCTACACTCAAAACAATTAGCCTATAAAGATTATCGACTAATCAAACCATCGGATTTTGAGGTGAAAATGAAGGCAATACTAATATTTTGATAGGCGAAAGAAGCAGCAATGTAATTTCAAGTATTAGTAGAAGTCCAAATATTAGAAAAAGATTAGTAAATCAAAGTGCCAATGAACTGTAACACAGCGTCTATCTGGTGGATTTGAAGCAGGGATAGCAGGAAGCTGTTAGATTCAGAGGACATACAACTAATCGGAATAGTGTCATTTATATTAGACATAAACTTATTACAAATAGGAGACATAAGCCCTCAAAACGTTGACGTGCCTATCAAGACAAAGGGCCTCCCAGAAAAGATTTTGCGCTTTCAAACAATCAAGATTGTAAGCACTCAAGACCTAAGACCTAAGATACAACGGTACTACGTGTGTCCATAATATCTAAAATTCAACACGATCATTGTAGATAAATACACTCAATCATAAGACAAAGGACTGAAAATATGAAAGATCCCAATCTGCTCGTTGGCGCCGGCCCAAAGACCCAGCACTTGGCTCAGGAGACAGCGCTGGATGCACTCGTTATGTTTAGCGAAAACAAACAGAGCTTACGAGCCAAGTTTTCAAATGTGGGCTTAATTTTCGGTCAAATGCAGTGGTATAAGGATTATTATAACACGAAGACAATAAAAACGGTAAAATATAGATAACATTTCTACAATATTATGCAACGTTTCCACTCACAAAAAACCACACGGTAGCCTCCTTCAGTACTTGTATCTCTAAACGAGCCCAACTGGTATTCTCTAACTCGACGCTCACATCGGACATACCTCGGGGGAGCTTCCCGGTCTCCTCAGGCATCGGTCTATATCACCAATGTGAGACCACTCACAACGTCGTCCTTCCTGGACTGGTTACTTCGGGATCACTAGAGCACACACACTTACCACGTCTTCCAAATGTACTACATCGTATCTTCATTTACTATTGCACACACAATACTTATAAAGAAACAACACAGAAATAAAATTCAGGGCAACAGCGTTGCTTATTCCACGGAGGAATCTTTCAACAGACCCGAAAAAGAGGAGTAAAAATATTGACTCAAATTTAGTGTGTTACAACCATACTGATATCACATAAATGTCTTGTGTATTTATGGAGGGGAACATTTTAATCTTAGTGCTAACCGTAACACTGTGACTGGCGTTCTTTCGAGTGGTACTATTGTTGCTGGGATCATAATCCTTCAATTGCACCTTTAATTGCAAAACAACGTTGTTTTGTGGAAGAAACGTAAGTAAGCTAAGCTGAAAGGCAATTTTATATAACGGCAGCGTTAATGGGTTTGCCCAAATCGCGTGTGCAGCCAAAGAGTAATTCTCAGCTAAAAGAAGTAATGAGGAAAACGTGTTACGGTTAAATTGATGGTTATTATAAAATCGATCGAAGCTGCGTAATATTAAGGTATAGTAAGGTAATAATACACGAACTGGTAAACACTTGAGAATATACTACAATTAAATAAAATAGGATTGATACACGGTACATAATCCAAAATAACATTTTTTTCTGTATGTCTGTAAATTCCGGCTATTATCTGGAACAGCTGGACTGATTTTGAAGGAACTTTTACTGGCAGATACTTAATGTTATAAGGAGTAACATAAGTTACATTAATTTTACAATAGAATATAAAATAATAATAACGCGGACGAAGTCGCGGGCTCAACTAGTATAGCCAGAAAACTTTTTTTCAAATGTTAATTAAAATAACAAAAACCTTAAGATAAAACTATAACAAAAACATTTTTTATAAAAATAAATACATAAGTATCGAAATACAAAATTAATTTTAGTATTATAGGTTATTTGTTTACATTTTAATTAAAATAATGCAAATATTAAAAGTAGTTATAATAAAAATCTAACCTACATAATCTAAATGGAGTCCGTCCTCAAGGCGCACGTTGCTAAGAACGCTAACAGCATTCCCGCGCTGAATAGCGATCACAATTCTCTGCGCGAAATATGAACCAGCACTCTTGTTATCAGCATCGATCAACCGTGGAACTAATTGTTTGAAAAATATTTTAGAACTCGAAAGCCACGAATAGAAGGTTTCAAAGCCAAACAGAATAAACACGTAAAACCCTTAAAACCCCTTTTCAGCAAAACAATTATTTCAGTCTGAAAGAAAGTCTGATGAAAGATTAGTTTTTGAAGAAGAAGAAGAAGAACTCCTCGAGTTCATTGCAGACTTGTACTTTACATTTATTTCTAACTAGTTTCTTCCCGCGGCGGTAACCACGTAGAAGTCGGCAACAATATTTGAACTCGTATTTTATCCCTTTAACATTGGAATGACCAAAATTATTTTTAGTGCTCGATGAAACTGTATAAAGAACCTATCTGCAAAATTTCAGAACTCTAGGTTCAGTGGATTCAACCATGTTGATCGCTCGTTCTGTCAATCTCTCAGAACTGAACATCAAGTTAGTCAGAACTAAAATCTTAGCTTTAGGTTAGAAGGAATTTCTATTGGTGCTGTTATATAGATTAATAGTTTTTACAGGCGGCTTCGCCCGCTTCGGCGTTAAACTCATAAATAAATATCAAAGATCGAGTAATAATTACAACAATAAACTGGTACCTAACCTCAAAAAAATTGAAATAATTTCAGTATTGCTTAAAAATGACACAACGAAATATGAAAAAAAACAGTACAGCTGAAGCTATAGTCAATAAGATATTAATTTGAAGTTGCTAGATTTTTTTTTTTTTTGACAATCATGTCTGCCAAAATATTTTTTTTTAATAAATGGTATCTCATGTCCTTTTAATACCTCTAAAATATGTGTACAAAGTTTCATGATAATCATGTAACAAACAAAATTACATTTATATTTATAGTATTAATATGGAAGGCCGGATATAGACTTGTAACAACAGAATAAACATTCCCTGTAGGTTCAGTTCAGTTTCTCCTAATATCTGCTTATTTGCTTGTATCAAAAAAATGTATCAAGGCGACCGGAACTTTCTTGAACAACTGCCGTCTTGTTACTCCACAGCTAATATCATGATTGCTATACCAATTTGATATACCAATTTGATTTCAACCATCGCGACGTAAGCACTATATTAAATTGAACATCTTCGAATTTGGTAAACAAAAAAAGGTTTATCCGAACAGAACAAACTTCCACAGAGAATGTTTATATATTTTAAAATAAATAGCAAACATCCATCTTTTGCCACTTTCTTCGGAGCACTATCGCATGTATCGAAGTTTTTCATCAAACTTTAGGCAGCAACTTTCCGTTATAGGCAAAGTTTCCGACGTGATTGGTTGTACTTCCACCACGCATCCTCTAAATTCATTCAAGTTTGTCGTACATCTCCGCAAATGTATCGATGTTGATCAGGTTGTTAGTTCTGATCGAGAAATGGATATCGTGGATCACGGTTATGGCGGTTTAAAAGCGTAGTTAGGTAAGATCGATGTTTGTAAGGGTTTCATGGTCGACGATAAGCGAGTATCTAAATAACGCGATGTACTTCTGAGAGTTTATTAGCGTTACTTTTTAGATAAACCGTAAATTGTTTGAATAAGTAACGTTGTTTATAATATTTCTTATATTATTATGTATAAAATGTTTATGACATCTCTGCTTTATACGTATTACTCATTGAAACTCAAGTATAATTTAGCTGTGACCTGTAGCCATGCAACTGATTCAAAATATCGGCAATCAAAAGTCGCTCATCGCGAGTACCCGTTACATATTAACCGTACAAATTTCGCAATTATATTAGTGTAAAATTATAAAATTTTATGTTCAATAAAACGAGTTATTCCAGAATAAGGGCAGCGAAACAATATATATTTTCTGATCGATTGTAGGACTGCGTGGAATTAATCTGTTTCATCACATATAAAATGTATAATCCGCGATGACATTAGTTGAAAAAAACGTTAATTCTTTAACAAAGTGATTTAGCGGAGTCATGGTGTAGTTTAAATAAAATCACCAAAGGGTGGTTAGCAGGCTAATTTTTATCGTGCACTTAGTTCACAAAGAGTCACATTTATTGTAAATACATACAGAAAGATATAGAATATAAAGATAAAGATAATATAGAATATATAGAAAGATATAGATAAAGATAAGTAGGCACAACAGAACAGAAGGAGAAAACTAATTTGAGCGAATTTATAAAGCTAGTTTTGCGGATAGAATATGAGAAAGTGCATACGAGCAATCATAAGGTATCGGGCGTTCGCGTCGCGGGGTGTTGTTGCTAACCGACTGGTTCACCAGCGACGTAGATGCCCATACGGAAGTGGCTACTCGGTAAATATCGGGCGCGTTTGCCCTGCTCGGTGCGCTGCCTTCGACAGGGCGACTCGACGCGTCACTATAGTGAACCAAATCTGTCTTTCCCATTTTTACATACAAAATATATTCTATTTTATAAAATTTTATTATTTTTTATTACGTGTACAATTATTTTCTGTCTGTTTTAAACTGTGTTGACATCCACTACAAATATTATTATATATTTACAATGATGAATATCTTAAAACAAATTATAATAAAAGCCTAATCGAAATAATCCAAGTGGAGTCCAAGCCCATGCGCCATAGTTCCAAGAACATTACAAGATATGAACCAGTCCACTTGTCACCGGCAGCATCGATCAAAGGAGGTAGTTGCTTGAATTTTTTTTGGCACGCAGACCCCACGGACCAAAGGTTTCAAAGCCAAGCGGAACACATACGTAATCACTGCTTAGTGGGACATATTTAATATAAATATTTATTTTTATACCAAGCACATTTCACATTTTGACACTAGAGCATTTAGCCGGGACGGATTACCATTTATTTCATATTTTTTGTCTATATAATATATGTACTAAAAAATATGGTACATGTTATTCGAAATTAATTATTTTCTACTAATCTATAATATAATAATTAAAGCTACGGGCAAAGCTTTTCTTTCGTAGATTACAAAATATCATAATATAATCTTTCGATCTCCATATTATCCCCTTATAGTTGGAAATTCCAACATTTCACTCATATAGAACCTATCTGAAAATTTGTAGGAAAATATGTCCAATTGGTTCAGCTATGCCTTGATGTCTGTGACTGTCGCCTTTCTTTTATATGTAGGTATATATAGGTAAATCTATACAGTAAGTAGTAGAAACAATATGATACGAGCGGGGAAGTACCACCGCCACACCCATTTTTAGCGTGAAGCTTACTTACGTTATACGAAAGGTGTGAGCGCTCACAATTGATACGACCCCCTTATTCTCATGAATAGCAACGCATCTATGATCATCTTTTAGTACTACTCTCGTTATTCATAGAGTTAGTTACAGATATCTATAGGTAACGAATTAGCATCAAGTGGACTACATGCTCATTTGTCACTTCCATTTTCTGTATATAAAATACTTTCTGTTTGAAAGGTGGGAGAACTGTAGTTCGACTGGGGAAGTTCCACAACCACCCATAATCCGCCGTAAAGCATTACTTGTATTTCGGTTGGAGAGGTCGCCGGCTACACTTTGAAATGAAGCGACCATCTTAGTCCTCAGGAGTAGCAAC
>DWON01004556.1:0-16091 GCA_018251015.1 Phocides pigmalion okeechobee | reverse complement strand
AATTAACACTAACATTTATACAATCTATTGATTCGTTTGAAGGTTTGAATTGAAACTGTTATTTTATCGAACTAACAGTATATTATTAATTACAGGAAGATCAACTACCACCTGAGAGACGGGCACTAAGTCGTCATCACGAATTTAATCTATTCTCAAACTCGCCTCCAGCATCGACGTACATGATCGACCATTTCCCCCAGTTGTACAAGGAGTCTTGTATCGAAAGACATTACATATCAAAAGTAGAAGAGATAAGGAACGAGAAATGCGTCTTCAAATTAGAAGGTTTCAATGAAATCGCTCCAAAGAAAGGCACGACAACCCAGGAAATAGTAGAAGCCAGTCGTATGATAAGGAAATACTGCAGAATACAGATGATATCGTTAAAGAAATTTCTAGAGGAATTCAAGAAACATGCAAGGAAATGTGAACTCAAATACACTGTGAATAACGTAGCTTTTTACATAAAGCGGAAAATGCTGCAAGCAGAAATTGAGTTGGAGGTGAACTATCCAAAAACTCTTGATTTTCTTAATACCAATTCTGTTGAAAATTTATTCAATGATACCCAAGATAATAACGTAATAGGTGTAATAAATGATAGGCAAGATGATCTGGATTCGAAGAAATCACTTGACGAAAACGTTAAGCCCATCAGAATTTTACAAAAAGGATCTGAGAGTTCTTTTGAATTATCAAAAATCTATTGGAACGAGAGTAAAAGTGAGGCCAATAACATGTTAGATACTCAAGCAAGTTTTGGTAATGATATATTTAGTAATGATTGTAGTCATTTGTCAAAAAATGATGATAAAACAGTGATATTAGACACAAAATCTGTTTCAATAGAAGACTTGACAGAAGACGTTCTATCAAGGAAAGAAAGAAGATTCTCCGGATCGCGTTTCATGAAAATGGAATTAGAAAAGTTTAGGAAAATTTAAAATTTGACGTGTGAGTTACCGAAACAGGACCTAACCAATGGTGGATTGTAACTTATCTTTATGATACGCACCCAGTAATAATTGACTGCTAATTAATTGAGGCAGGATCAATAATAATTGACTGCTTTATAATTAATTACTTTGACGATAGTATTCTAAATACTTAAGCCTTTTATTTTAAAATATACACCGAGCACTCACGATACGTTAATTTTATACCAATACTTTGACCCGTTGGTCACAAAAACTGACCGCTACCCATTCCGTGACGATATCAGTCCTAAATCATATTTTTAGCAATCATAGCGTAACCATGACTAAGTAACAGTTGCAACTATAAATTTCGCTGAGCTTACTCATTGTAAAAAACTGATAAGCTATAACTTAGCTTCAATTAACCAATCGACGGTTGGGACCAATAGATAATATTATGAATATATTTTAAGGACAAATTTAAATTTAAAAAATCACGATAAAGTTAGTACATACGTAATGACGGACAAAATTACAATGTAAATCATTAGCTTTATTGACAAATAATAATTGTAGTGGAAATACACGCTTACAAATTCAAATTCAAATATTTTATATCATTATAAGGTATTTACATGTACTTAATGAACGTCAAGGGTAAAGTGTAAAATCAATACATCGGCTTTGAGAAAAACTCGGCATAAATACATACATTTATGATTTTATTGAAGACTTTGAGCCCTCGCGAAAAATTGATATTTATAAAATATGGAACTTATTTTGTGCAGTATATATACTGGAATAGATAGTATATTTGAAGAAAATAAATAGGACACAAATTCCATCAGGTCACGTGTCTTGACGCGAGTTTAAGCAAAGTGCTCAACGCCGTTAAAGAAGTTTTCACTTGTAAAACAAAAACAAAATATTACATTTGATTTAAAACAAAGCTGCTTTCGGTGCTTCACATCAAAAAAGTTAAACAATTGAGTAGCTAAACATTATTCTTATCTCTCTCAGTCTTCACCAAAGTTACAAATGTTAGAACATCAGAGAGACATTGTTCAACTAAACACTTGATTAACTTTTTTCATTTGTCAGATGGTATATGTATGTGTAATATATGTGTATGTATGTGTATCTGTGTATGTGTGTGTATCTGTCTTTACCGGAGATAATCGTCGAATCTGGTATCTATTAAAGCGTCCGGAGATTCAATAATTGGTGTAAATAGTGATGCAACTCACGAGTAAATAACTCAATTTAAATTAACTAGTCATTAGTTATATTTTAAATGCCTTTGTTTAGTATAGTAGCTTTTACTAAATGCCTGGACGTTCTATGATATACCGGATTTGATGACTTGATACACAAGTGATGGATGATTGACAAGCGCTAAGTTAAAAAAATCGTCAATCTAGTCTTCGCTTCATAGAATTATCGTGTTGTGGGTGCTGTTGGTCCGTTTAGAAATATACGAATACCCCGTAATATCATATATGTAATATAAACTTATTTAAAAATAAATTTTATCTATGTCTGGGTATTGGATGCGGAACCTTTTGATGCCTGCATCATTATCATTTGACTCAATATTAATGTATAGGAAATTTACAACTTGTTTAAGTTTATCGATATAAAAATGTATTTTTTTATTTAATGGTATTACAAATGGTATTACGAAAAATACTTATTTTTCTGTTTTTGAGACATTTTGAACCATATATTTTAAAGGGGAACTTTATTTGGTTAGTTCGTCAATGTTCAAACAATATGTAAGTGTCTAAATAATATTGAAATAATGTATGTATCGACTAGTATTTTGTGATCTAATGTTTTGAACTGAGATCAATCACGGCAAAGCTAGTTTAATCATGATTAATTTGTTAAAAAATCGCAATTACTTTATATTTTTACTGTAATAATATTGTAGAATATATGTTTGTAAATAAATGACTTGCTTAAAAGGGGGAAGCAAAAGCAAGTAACGTAAGTAAGGCAGTAAGATTTACAGTAAGTAACAAAACTAAGTAATAAGTGACTGATAATAACTAATAATAAATAAACTAGGTATAAAGTCCTTCACATTCTGAGAGGAGACAGTGCAATAGGGCGACAGCTGTAGCCTGAAAATAACTCATAGTTTACATTATTCTGTAATAGTAATTTCACGGACGTAATTGTTTTAACTTATTTTACCAAACGCGTGTATATTGTTTAAATTTTGTTGCTATTTAAGATACGTTTATTAGGTTAGTATTGACATTTGATTTGACGGTAATTACATATAAAAAACAAATATTATTGCATTGTATTCCTTGTGCAACTCTTTCCATTTTCTATTAACGTACCTACTATACATAAAAACAATTGTTAAAATACTTTTTTACCTGCACAATGAGTAGTGTAAAGTAACAACTAATAATACAATTTTTACTATGTTATAATTAAAACTAAACTCAAATAGAAGGTTCTGACTAATTTTCGATCTTTAAACGTAAATGAGATCAAGCGGAAAGTATATTTTTCCAATAAAAAAGTAATTAAGAAATCGATTTACAAATGAAAAAATGCTGCGGTTAAGAACATAAATATACAACTAATAAACAAATAGATGCGTGGCTACACTCGAAGACTAAAATAGTCACTTTGCTTTAGTATAGCCGCAACCGTACCTTTATAACCAAAACACGAGATTTACTTTACAAAATATTGCAAGGATTCATGTAAAGGTATATACGTTTTGAAACAATCTACACGAAATAATCACGTTAAAAAAATGGAAAACTGTATATCTCGAAATGTTACACTATCGTCGCAAACGGACGATATATAAATATTTGAAGGGATAATGGCGACGGGAGACGAGAAATGAGGGGTGCTCAGCCTGTAAGTATGATTTAATGTAGGAGATTATAATACGAAATAACGACTGAGTTACAGATCTGAAAATGAATGAGTTTATGTTTTGCAGTTCTATTGGTACAGTACATACTTTATGAGGTTATGAGCGGCTTGGATTTTTGTTAATTGTTTTTTATGTGTGAAGAGTAGCAATCGAGTATGCAAACCACCATATGTTAAGTAGTCACAGCCCATAGACATTCACGTACAAACACGACTGAAATCCTGTATGAGCTCGAACGTAGATACGTTGGGACTCCAGAGAACTACGAGTAAGATGGTCGTCTCGCTTCAAGATGTAGCCGGCAACCGCACCTTTCCAACCGAAACATAAATAATGCTTTATGGCGGATGATGAGAGTGGCGGTGGTACCTCCCCGGTCCTCCTCCCCGATCTATGGTTCTCGCACCATCAAATACATACGTATATACCAACAATATATAAAAAGGGTGAGGCTGTGTCGTGGACACGTCGCGTGTTGTACGTGAATATATTTATGTAACAGGTTATATGTTTATTTTCCGACAATTTTGATGAAAGCGGATAATTAAAACTTAACCGAACATCCTAGCTTCTCTGAGTCAAAAGTTATACTAAATACGATTATTGCAAATGTCGATACCTATCTAGTGCTATAATTTAATTTAGTATGTAGATGACAAATTCGAGAGGACAATGCCAAACTGTATTCTTCGATATTGTTATCTTTAGGTTTTCGGATTGCCCCCGTATGGTAGCAAATTAGACTTATTAAAGTCAAATTAGAAAACTATGAGTGGTAAAATGTAAAATCACCATTTGTGATACTTATAACACGATGGCGATTACCCCGCTCAATTGGTCACGTACTAAGCGCCGGATACCCTTAGTTATTTCAACAATAGCTACCAAACCGCTATACGCAGACACTGCTAGTATAGTGTAGCTATATTGCAAAGTAACTCCTAATACGGGTGTGGCCACTTTTAGGGTTACGTAGCTGATGGCTGAAAACGGAACCTATATAATTTGTTACTTTCTGTTTCGTATGTCACTGTAAATAATGCAGGGAAAGGTGTTTGTATGGTTTGATCGAAAAGATACTATCGCTGCGTTCATTACCGAAAAGCAGTTCTTATTTCCGTTGCAGAGGTAGAGTTGCTACATTTACAAGCGAGGCGACCATTTCAATCTTCAGGAGTAGCAACGCATTTATGCCCGACGTCAGGCAGAACTTTAGTCCTGTTTAACATTGGACGTGGATGTAGTCCTCGCAGATGTAGACGTAACATGTAGTCCACCTGATGGTAATTGGTCCCATCCCTTTCTACAAATGTAAGTAAGCTTCACGCTAGTGGGTGTAATTGTGGTACCTCCACTGTCGAATAATATATGTTTTACCACTTTGAAAACATCTACACTCGATCACATGATGTCTGTGTATTTGTAAATAATGTACAGATGCTTAAAATACAATATTTTAGTGAATTGTCGGAGAATCTTCTGTCCAGAGAAATAAGCTTCAGGTTGGTGCCGCGTTCCGCAATGCTGATCCAATCATAATGAATACATACATACATACATACATACATACATACATACATACATACATACATACATGTACATACGAGCGCCGCAGTCAAAGTGTTAACATAACTATACGCTCGTTTGCTACCTGTACAACATATAAAATCTTTGTAATATTTATATAATATTTGTAATGTTATAAAAGAATGTATAAAGTATTTTCGGTTCGCCATTCCGACTGCAGAACCATTCAATGCCCGTGCGTCACGCACTTAACTGTTTAGCCACAGTGCGACCAACTCGGACAGGCAGTACCAGTCAGCTTTAAGCCACCGTGAAGCACACATTTCATTCCCTTGCGAAGTATTAAGTGCAATGGCTACTTTGTCAACGCCAATAAATACTGTCAGTAGAGAGAACTTAATCGTACTGATAAGGAATAATGTGATGAATACGTCGCTTGAGTTCTCGCCCGATGCAAACGTGGTAAGTTTTTTATTTTGTGATTCAATGGAATTCGAAGTGATATCAAGACTGAACTGGGTGTAGGTTATGACATATTTACTTGTACAGATTGTTTTAATTATTTACATTTTATATATAGTTAGTTAGGCTTTTTTGTCACTTCTGTTTTGGGCTAATTCTTGTATGTTGTAAGTTCATAATTTTTTTCGGTTTATGTTCTTTATATATTTTAGTGTCCAAGGAACAAGGTCTAGTCGGCAGTAACAAAGCATTGATATTACATAAATAACAAATATATTAATATTAAGAGAAAACATTTTTGTTTCTTTGTTCATACCAAATAAGTTGTCAAAATACTGGATATAACAACTGATATTAACAATTTTGTTCACTAATAGAAAATTATTATATTAGGGAGTTGCGTAGGCTATAATTTATTTTATCTGTTTGTCTGTGCGTTTATGTACAGTTATCTTAGAAATGGCTTAACCGATTTAATTACGGTTATCATTGTCGTATTGCAATAAGCTTCGTTTACCATTTCTATCGTATCGTTAGTTTCATTTCAATCGGTCTGTAAATAAAAAGCAATGTTGAATGATATGTATGGATACATGAGAACATTTTGGTGTTAGAAATATGGGAAAACCCAGAAATTTAAACCCCAGTTAAGCTAGATAATATAAAAACGGAGCAAGCGAATTCTCAAAGGACTTTTTGTTAATGCCTTTTGGTAGCAGGTAGTTGTATACCTGCTGAGCTATTCAAGGTCCGTCATGTGTTTATAAAAACAGGCTGTTTGGTGTTAGCTTCCCTTTGTTATCGACACACTTGTGCATAACATGTTGTAAAGACATTTTTGGACAGGATTATCTGGTATTGTATGCTAGAGTTTGAGAGTTAATCGAAAATCAGACCGAGTTTAAATGGTGGTTGTTAAAATATTATATCCAAATGTTTACGCACTCTCATCTCTAGGAACTTTATGGAAAAACTTTAAATAATCATTAATTTTTGGCATGTAATGAACTATAATTTTATCGTTTTCGTGAGTATTTAATAATTATTAATTAACGTACAATTAATTTTAAATTAAAAATTAATAAACCAATGAATAAATTTACTTACGAAAGCAAGTGATGATTAATTTACAATTCCATTACTTTGAAAAACCAAAGGTTCTTGAGATTTCTCAGAGGTATCTCTGGACCTTGGACCTTTGTCCACGGACCATGGACCCTTAGAATTTATGACCACTAGGTAATCATTATTGCTGCGAGCAGGCAATTTCTAACATACTTATTTTATTACATTTCAGACGGAAACAGACTCCCCAATGAGAAAATCGACAAACCTCCAGCCGATCACCAAGAAACTGTTCCACTCGCCAATGCCCGAGAGTCCCAAAGGAACCGTGCAGCGGTGTACCGTGGACCGCGTCAGGAAAGCTAGGAAGCGGAAGCAAACCCTTCTTCCGGATTCCTGTGACATCATCGAGCATGCGTACGTCAGAGAGTGCCAGGATAGCTACAGTCCAGACGTGTACGGTGGAATGAGGAAAAAGGTGTTAATTAGTTTGTTTCATAATAAGGAGTACTCGATGGATTTTGATTAATTTGAGGTTAGTTTGTACGTTACTGGTTTCTCATACGTAAAGTCCGGGATTCGAATCTTTGCATGTGCTGTACAATTTTCAAAGTTAAAAGGTAAAAATTACTTATCACAGTTTGAAAAGAAACATTGCCAAATGTCTCTCCATAAAGTCCTAAAATTGTGAGAAGTCTAGCAATCCGTACTTTGTACGTTTGACAAGAATATAGTCTAATTACTCCCGGAAAAATATCTATATTAACGTGCAAGATTTGTTTACAAACATAACACGAGCAGACCAAAACATGGGAAGTATGTTTTTAGTTTTAATATCATGAAATAGTAATTTTAAGAATCAGATATTAATGAATTAAACAAATTCTTGTCGTCTACTTACAAGCAAGATGACGAGGCGTGTGAAGCAGACTAATAAATAATGGACCAATGCAAAATGAAATAATATTTAATGGACTGAAATATCTTTTAAAGTATGCTTAGTTTTTAATGAACTATGATTGTGTCTTCCAGGTATACAAAAATATATATATTTGTATAATAATTTAAGATTTTTATACCTCTATTTTATATAGTTATAGGTTATTTTTGGTTAATTTTAATTGTAAAACTTGTAAATGAAATAAGAATGTAAAAGATATAAGGATAGGATAGGAAGGATAGGATCTTACTTATAAAATTCATATTATTTAATCTTTGTGTATTTAGAAAATTAATGGAATTTTACAACAAATAAATAGACTAAATAAATGTTAAAAATCCAGTGTTTTTGTTATTTGTTGAGTTCATATACAAACACAATCTTTAGAAGTAAGTGGATTAAGTAACTGTTTTCTCGCCTCAGTCAATTTTATTCTTAATTTTTTAACAAATAATTTAAAGTAACGTTTATTTTTTATGTGAGGAGAGTAGCAAACGAGCGTGCAAACCACCTGATGTTAAGTAGCCATAGCCCATAGATATCCGTACAACCATAAATACTACTGTAATCCTGTTTGAGATCGAACGTTGCTACTCCTGAGGACTAAGATGATCGCCTCGGTTCAACGTGTAGTCGGCAATCGCACCTCTCCAACCGAAACTCAAGTAATGCTTTACGGCGGATAATGAGGACAGCGTTGGCACCTCCCCGGTTAAACTACAATTCTCCCACCTTTAAACTTTAACTTTTTTCCTCAACTCAATGAATTAATCTTAAATTTTTCAACCAATAATTTAAATTAACAGTTCTCCAGTTTGATGCATTCTATCCAAGGTACCATGGACACACAAAAAGACAAGAACACAAATACCTAGTCCCAGACTAGTAGCCACGGAGAACGGAGTATTTCATAATTATAATAATTCAAAACTCATATTTTTGCTACAACATCGTTCACTCATAAATTCTTATTGATCAAACTGTTTTAAATATTATTAACAATCTTTTGCACACACAAATAAAAAAACCAACATCATTCGCCAAAAATGTTTATAACTTTACATCATGGGTAAAAGCTATCTATCTCGATCAATCTAGTCGATCTTAATCTATGCCTTAAGAGTTTGATGCGTTCAATTTGAGTCGTCAAAAAAATCGGGATGGTCGGAAATAAAAACACAAGAAAAAGATAATGACATATGACAAAAATATAAATAGTATAATTGAAACTTTTATCTACATTTGGAATATTTGACAAAATCGTTCTTTTGTCTGGAGATAAAATATGTATTCGTTCTGTATAAAATCGAAATAAAATGCGGACAGACGCCGTAGCTCGTTTAAATATACAAAATTTGAAACGTAAGTTATCAGAAATCCCTTAAAAGTGCAAAGTGGAAGGTTAAATGTTATCTTTTAAATGCTTCACACCTTGAAGTAAACTCACTATTCCCGTAACGAGCGCTACGTGCTCCCGTGTTATTTGGTTAATAGAACCTTCGCGCTGTTGTGACCGTCCGCGAGGCTGTGAAGGTCCTTTTTATATAAAACTAGCTTTCGCCCGCGGATGTATTCACATAGAAATCCATATAATAATACATTTAACAACAAATTTAGTAACATAAAAAAAATAACAAAACTATCTGCAAAATTTCATTATTCTAGGTTTAGCGGTTGTAACTTGGTTGGTATCACTGGGTCCAATATACATATGAAAATCCATCTTGCGTCTTTGCCCGTAATAATAAGCTTTTTGTTTAATGTTGAAAGAGTATCAAACGAGGGTGCAGGCCATCAAATCAAATCAAATCATATTTAATTGTAAAAGCATAGGTACATATTAAGATGACACATTACATTTTTTTTAATTCCAATATGCCTTGCCAGTGTTGGCGTACATAATGTATAATCATTAAAAAAAGTTAGAATGGAAAAATTATACATAAAAAAATTGCACTATAAATGATGTAGATAAATCAAAATTCTTGTTCAGTCTCAAGTTATTTAATTTTTTAATGTAATGTTTGCACTTCAAAACGTCTAAATCGTTTTTCATGAAATTTAACGTAGAAATAGGAACTTGGTAACGGACATAGGGAAACATTGGTTGCGAAAATATAACTGGAGAGGTGCGAATGGGATGCAATTATTACGGGATAAATTGGGGGTGTGTTTTTTTGTATTTGGTCCTTTAATATAGCGTAAATGATCCCTAAGAAAGTAATGTCGGAAATTGCTTCCTTAAGGATAATAAGAGCTTGAAGGAAATTTCTTAATAATATAAATAATAATCATTATTATTACTTTTTCAAGTAACAAGGACTCGTATCGAAATTTAACTATTCTGTATTATTTGTTTATCTGTACATGTCTTTATGTAAAATGATTTATATACCGCCAGTCTTATATCGACTTTTGAGCGAATAAAGTTAATTCTAATATGTCTGTTAAGACGTTTTTGTCATCCGAACATTTTTAATTTACTAATAATTTTACGGGTAATTTGCAAATAGGCACTTGTTAACAATAACCGCCAACTTCAAAGGACTAGCTCGGAACGTCGGCGTCCCCAGAGGAACAACAAGAGATTCCAGGACCAATAAATAAAAACCTCTAGATAATTTCCCCAGAGGGCGCCTTTAACTTACATTTTTAATTTTTCATGCGCTTCGTTAGGGAGATTATTGAAAATTGATATTATATTCTTTTAAAGAAGTTTGCTTGACAGAAAAAAAAAACTATTACAACATTTTTAACATATAATTATCTTCGGTCAACCTTAACCAACGGAGCGCTCAAAGCCGGTGAACTGTTTTGTTTTGTAATTTTAAAATATTTTAATTCGAATTTATACTGTTTACTATATAACGGCGACTCACAATTAACTTTTTTAATTGTTATACTGGAAGAGTAACAAACGAGGGTGCCAGTCATTGGATGTTTATCGGTCTCTACACCAAATGGACGTCCACGTTCAACCTCAAACAGAACTCAAGTCCGATCGACGTCATGCATTGCTACTGCTAAAATGTTCACATCGCTTATAAGTGTCGTTGGCAACCGGACCTTTCAGACCGAGTCACAAGAAATGCTTTACGGTGGAGTATAAG
Source organism: Phocides pigmalion okeechobee (assembly GCA_018251015.1). Classification (NCBI taxonomy): domain Eukaryota; kingdom Metazoa; phylum Arthropoda; class Insecta; order Lepidoptera; family Hesperiidae; genus Phocides; species Phocides pigmalion. The sequence goes on along the minus strand of DWON01004556.1, from coordinate 5,159 downwards.
GGTAGGGGTGGTATCTCCCCAGTCGGACTATATTTTTTCCACCTGTTACGCTAATAAAATTAACATGTTCACAGTCAACCGAGCGCTTCAAACCCTCGCCGCCACCGTTCGCGGTAAGCAAAAATCTGCAGATAATTTCCCCAGGGGGCGCTTTAGCTTACGTTTTAATATCTTTTCTTAAAACGAACGCATTATATCGAACGTTTTCGTAATTAGAGATTGGTCGTCTAAAGATCATTGGTTGTTTGATATTTAGAAATTTTGAAACATTGTCTGTGGTCTGGTCTCTTTTGGTCTAGTGGTTAATGATCCTAAATCCTAGACCGGTGGTTCTTGGGTACGAAACTAATATTTGGTTATGAACACGAGTATTCGTTCTATATTTTGGTGTAAAAACGAGTCTTGGATAGTTTACGAATGTTTTCAAAAACTTTACGTACGTTTCAGTTTTTGGGTTTCTGCTAATTTTCTCACTGCGATACGGTATATACACAGTACATATTACGGTAGATATGTATATGTTCACATGTACAATAACATTTAAATGGACGTAACTTTTTGATTTATAAACAATTTGAAATTCAACGTGCAGTAAATGTTAAACGAAGTTAGTAAAAAGCTAGTCTTATCATATTTTTAAGGGCGCTTAACCCGTTGTCGACCGGTATCTTAACAACTACAGCTTTATAAAAAATTTATTAGTTTTTTATTTTTACTTGTATTTTCTGATAGACAGATTTTTTTGAAATTTAAAAAGATTATATAGGAATTAACGTTGAATAAATGCCTTTTGACTTTGATTTTGGCGTAGTACGTCAATTATACTAGAAATGTTACTCTTATTACTCGTATCTTACCTTTAACGGCGCTTAATTTGTTGCCGACCATCTGCTTAGCCACGAACGCCGCCATCTTGACTGTTACTCAACTGCTTACTCCTGAAACAAGGAAAAAGTTTTAAGAATTATGTATATCAAGGACAAATTGGATGGATGTCAGAAAGACGAAATATACTGAGGATATTTTGAATATTAATAACCGTAGTTCTCTATAATTGCTTACAATATTTGCATATACTTGGTACTTCTTTAGTTGACAACTTAATTAAATTCAAACAAAATTTAAGAAATCCTCGAGGCAAATGAGTCTTCAAAAAAGTTAATTTTGCGACAATTGGAAAGAGCTCAAATACAATACGATGTCATTGGATGCTGAAGCATAAAGTCAGGTTTTCCACGCTAGTATGCTATTACTATGTCCCCAGGTATATTTTATATCAACCAAGGTATTAGAAGTTGCTCATATTCCATTTTCCACTACAACGGGTACCTACAGACAATTTAACGCTTTTTTATTGCCGATATTTCGAACCAGTTGCATGGCTCGTGGTCACGGCTAAACTACAGTGGCATGGGGTGAATCGTACAGGTGCCGCTACCACCAATAAATTCCGCATTGAAATTAATTTAAAATAGTATATTGCTTATATTCTTTCAACTACGAGAAAAGAGGTGATCTCGAAATAGCTGGACTTTTCAAATATTTCCTTCAATCGAACACTCCATCAAATTTTATTTTAACAAAAACAAAACTAAATCATATATCAGTCTGTTCGTTAAGCAGCTACGATTCCATACTCGTATACTTTTAACGGCATACACATCACACACACACACATCATACTTTAACACCCTCTTTTTGCGACGGGTGTAAAAAGAAGCTCAAGCCTGTCATTACATAGTTATTCTGACTATATTGACTTTACTAATATTGACTTTAAGTTAATTATCATATCATTCGGTATTTTTATCAAGTATCGACAAGAACTCACAAATATATAAGGCTAGGCACATGCTAAAATTTCCTTTTCGCAAATACCGACAAAAAGCCACGTATACGAATACCTAAAAATCTGAATTCATGATTTAAGTGTTAAATTCATGAACATGTTTATCACTTGCTTGAAAGGTGCATTCAATATCGCGAAGAAACTAGCATACCTAAAAGTTCTTCATAAAATTGTCCATGGTGTGTGAAGTTTATTAATCCGACCTTGGACATCGTGGTAGTCTATTGCCAATCCTTCAGCAGATCGATAGCCCAACAGTGGGACAGTTATGGGCAGATGATTAGAAATCAATGTTGCAACCATTCCAAAAAGCAGTTATTCAAATACCTTTTTTATCATAACGATGGGAATTAACAGTTATTTAAAGTAAATTGGCCGGATTAAAATGCGATCCATTTGCGGCTAAATTACGGCTATTAGCCTTAAGCTTCGAATAAGAGCGATTATCTATTGGTAGCCGAACTTTTTTCCTTTTTTGATTCCGAAAATAAGATATTTCTGTATTTTCAATGTACAATTCTAAGAGATTTAAGAGCGACAAATCATACACTCATTATCGATCTACATCTGGGTATTACAGTTCTCTCAGAATGAATTTTTGTCCTTAATCTGTCAATAATACAAAGACTGGTACTCGTAGTCTTAGTTAAAAAAATCTTATGAATTTTTAATAGGTGGTACAAATATAGATCGATCGGGGAGATAGCAATGCCATCTTTACAATCCGTCGTGAAGTCAATCCTATTGGTTGGAGAGGTGCGGTTGCCGGATACTATTCAGTGTACCTAAGTTTAAATCGTCGATGTCTCCGGTGATGTAAGAATTGGCATTATTTTTTCTGTGAGAAGAGTAGCAAACGAGCATACAAACCACCTGATGTTAAGTAGTCGCAATCCATGGACATCGTACAAGCACAAACACGACCTAAGTCGTATCTGAGCTCGAACGTATATACATATGTACGTTGCATGTACGTACGATGTATGTACTCTTGAGGACGAAGATGGTCGCCTCGCTTCAAAGCGGCAACCGTACCTCTCCAACCGGGACATAAGTTCTGCTTTACGGCGGATTATGAGGGTGGCGGAGTACCTTCCCGGTCGAACTACAGTTCTCTCACCATAAATTCAGCATTCATTTTGCCCAGTGTATTAGCATTGCCGTACGAAGAAGAAATGCTGCCAGCATCTTCTATACCGCATCCAAAGTCAACACTTTAATTAACTTTAAATATTCGTATGTAAATAACATAACAATTTGAAAGGTGGTAGAACCGTTAGAGCTCGCCCGGGGAGGTACCGCCGCCATTTATTATTTTGTTTTACTTTTATTTATACCTGATATGTTTGCACTTAAAATTTCAATTTCTATGTAGTAATTATTTTTAGTTATCTTTAATAAAATGAATTTGTTGTTGGTAATAAATTATTTTGAGTTAAAATGATTAATTAGGTTTTCTCTTAGACAAAAGCTAAATAAAAATTATACGGAATAAAAACGTAGTCTGTGTGTAATTTTAAAATAACTACTAGCGCTAAACCGAGTTCTCGTTATCAATAAAAATTAAACTAGAGGCAGGAAATTAACTTTCTCGAGATGGAATAGATTGGCCCGGATTTATCGAGGATTATCCGGAATAGCCGGTAAATTGATGTCTCAGCAGTACCTACCGATCTGCCCACTCCGTTCTCTAAGGATGCCGGGTTAATTGGTCTATATAACATGACATAGATATATATATATATATACTGTTAAGTTGCGGCTTTGTTTATATATCCATCAAGTTTTAGGGGTTATTTTGGAGAAGAAATAGCCAAAGTATGTCGAAAACACACCAAATTTCTATGTTGGTCTTCTACAAAAATATTTCTTAAAAGTACTGGTAATTACTAAACTACTAAATTTAATACATTTTACTATGTAGTATCCGGGTACTTACGATTAGCGATTTTGATTTTTGATTGCCGATATTTCGAACCAGTTGCATAGCTAATGCACACGGCGAAACAGAGTCACACGAGAATCACGGCGGTCACTGAGTTTCGCCGTGACCACTATATGGGCAATGAAAAATCTAAAATCGTTAATCGCCAATACCCCGTATATAGTAAAGTGTATAAATTTCGTGATAATATTAGTTTAAAATCATATCTATAGGCCTGATTTAGTCTGTTACAAACTTCAAATAAGAAACATGAAAATGATGTCTAGAATATTTAAATTCGATTCTCGGTTAAGCACACTTTGAAGTTTCCAAATATACGCCCAAACATTATTGAAGTGGTCGCTGAAAACTGAAAGTTTTTATTTCCATAATAAATTCTAATTCCCTAGCCTTTGTGCTTCTCGAATGTTCAGGGCTAAGAAACTTTTACTGAAGAATTATTTATCAAAATTTTCAGCGGAATCCTTGTAGGGATAGATGGTGCGTTGTCGTTGGGATTGTAAACATTTTTGGGGAAAATCCTTGTAGAATTTTGGAATACGAGATATACATTTTTTTATTGGGAGAGTGGCAAACGAGGCTGCAGACCACCGGGTTGAGTGTTTTTTGCATTTTATTGGCATTCATGCTCAATCTCAAACAAAAATCCTGGTGAAAAGGCTACTAGCATGATCCATGCGACTTGTCGAAATATTGGTATATAATTTAATATACAAATTATTGTAAACTTAAAAAGCAAGGATAACAAGGGCGAACTTAATGCCTAATGGCATTCTCCACCAGTTAACTATGAATAGTGCTATTGAATGCCAAAGAACCTAAGATAACCTTTAAAATGTGGTAGAGCCGTTAGAGCTCGCACGAGGTGGCACCACCGCCACCCTCATAACCCGCCGTAACGCAACATGTTCTATATGTATTGTGTTTCGGATGGAGAGGTGTGGTTGCCGGATACACATTATTGGAGGCGACCGTCTTAGTCCTCGAGAATGGGAACGAAAACGTGTCCATCCTTAAATAGAACTTATGTTCTATTTGAGATTGGATCTGGTTCTCCATGGGCTACAGTGACCACTTAACATCAGGTGCCTTGCGTGCCCGTTTCTTACTCTTTCATAATTAAAAAAAAATGTAACAATAAAATTGTCTGCTTAGAAACTTTAGAATAAAACTCGATGGCGATCCAAATAATACATACGTGTTTTTAAGTTCCTTTCGATTGAAGTGAAGGAATTGTAATAAAATTTTATTTCTTTTAAATTATAATAATATTATTTTATTATTAACAAATATAATGTAATATAAACTTAATCAGTACGCTCAATTTTAGTAATGATTGGCATGTGATAAATGAAAACACACTCA
>DWON01004555.1:0-16093 GCA_018251015.1 Phocides pigmalion okeechobee | reverse complement strand
TCGGAAACACGACGCAACTGTTCTTCTCTGAAGACACGGGAATTTTATTCTTCACATTTCTTGTCAAAATGGTTCTTCTCACTTTCATTTTCTCACTGGGTTGAAACGCTGCAGCCTTATTTGCGACACATTTTCCTGTCTGTGTAGAAGCGGCAGAAAATTGTGTCGGAAACACGACGCAACTGTTGTTCTCTGAAGACACAGGCATTTTATTGTTCACATTTCTTATCAAAATGGTTTTTCTCACTTTCATTTTCTCACTGGTGTGAAACGCTACAGCCTTATTTGTGATACATTTTTCTATTATCACTATACTGTGTAGAAAATTGTGTCAGAAACACTACGCAACCATTATTTATTTTCTTTTGAAGTGGGTTATCTTAATTTAAGTTTCTCATTTTAAATATTTATAATTATATCCCTTTTCTGTGTTAACATTATATTCAAGAAATATATTTGGCATATAATAAGCACCAGTCACATCGGCGACACATTTTTCTGTTACTAAAAAACTTATAAGTATTTTCAAAAATATTCATATACACAATACATTATAAGAATGATATATAAACGATTTAACACCGTCGACTGCATAAAACGACATGATGATATAATCTATATACATTATTTACATAAGTGTAATGTACTGAGTTACCTTACATTTATCAGACCCACATATCAATGTAGTCTCGAATCCTGAAATTTTGCACATAGTTTGTTATATGGTATTTTATATAAGGTATTTAGGAAATTTTAGCCTTAAGATATTGGTTTGAAAGATTATTTTGTCATATCGACTTCAACGCGAGCAAACCCGCGGATGATTTTATATTATTTAGTATCATGTTAGTACTAAATAATATAAAATCCATCCAAGCCAGGGCTCTACTGAAACATGTAGGGAACAAGCACGATAACTCGAAGAGCGCGAGCGCCGAGACGTTAGTTTGGATGGAATTTAACGTTGTCATAAATAAATAGAATTATATAGGATTTATATTATTCTACGTTACTTAATAATTCATCCGTTTATTCGCGCGTTCATTTTTTCCACGTATGTACGACATGTGAACAAGCTTCGTCCTTACACATTCCCTAAACATGGAAATGCGTAAGGAGACTATGACATAGGGTTCTTCAAAATGGGTTAAAAGCTAGCGATGCTGGCGACTTATCTGGTGTTGAAAATGTCCATACGCGACGGTAACTGCTTTTCATCAGAGGGCTTGATAGATTTTACGCCTGACTAATTAATGAGATAGGTCCAAGTGTGAAGATCGCGTAACGTGTACGTTTTGAGGAAGATTTTCTCATTAACTAACACTTGTCTCCTTCTGTGCTTGAAGATAACCAGAATATTTAAGCAAATGCTGATCGAAATTACGCAGAGTGATGGTAGAAAAATCGTTCTTTATTACTGTGACCTCTTTACAAACGCCGGCTCTTTACTATGCGACTATTCGTTACAAATGTAATTTCCAACTGTCGCCTGTTACAAAAATGCTAATTGCGTAATTATATTGATTAATACAGTATCCGTTTATCTTGGGGAAAATCTTTTCAAAATATTCGGTATATAAAAAGTGTATAAAAAAGTACTTAAAGAGTATGCAGGTCATCTGGTAGTGGTTGCAGCATATGGAGATCAACTTGCAACTTTAACCGTACAGGTTCTACACGCTTTACAGCAAAACCCAGCTTTGGGTATAGCAATTAAATGCCAAGTAGCGTCTCGCGAGAGATTACGAAGCGTAATCCGTACAGTTGCAAAATATTAATGAACTGTTTCGATAACACTTTCATATGCAAATTTGACGCGGCACGTCCACACTCGTAATACTACGATAAACTTACCCATAGCGTAACATGCAACGTGCATAGTACGCGCTTGTACTCGTCTATCTATATTTCTATATTTTTATTTTCTATATAGTAGTAATAAAACTGTAACCGTTCGCTGTCTATACATAAAAATATATTTAAAAATTCATAATGGGGTGCCTTTATATATGTAAGAGAACCCAAAATAATGTTTTTTAATTGTGTCTGTTTGTCTGTATGTTTGTGGACGGTAATCTCAGAAACGGCTTATCCAATTTGAATGCAGTTTTAAGATTATATTGTTTGTTTTGTTTTGCAAGATTATATTGTGATGGACTTCACTTAACATTTAGTACTTTTTTAATTTAAATCGGTTACCAAATAAAGAAGTTATGTCAATTTATGTAACATGTGAACGAAGTTGCAGCCAAAAGCTCGTTAATAATAAAAAATGTAAATAAAAATATAAATATTGCAATTTAAAAAAAGAGGGTACTATTTCAGTGATCTTGACGTACAACATGCACCGCACGCTTTTTATACATTGCAATACATTTTTTTCTTGTTTACACTTTATTTAGTTGAAATTAAAAAAAAAAACGTGTTTTTAACTATTATTTATTTTTATTTTTTATTTTATTGCATTGTCATCGGTCCTTGATAAATATCCAAAGTTTCAAATTATTCCGACATCTTGAAGTACGTCAAGACTGTGTTCAAAGTTTCCGTCACAAACATACGACCGAAGCTAATAAAAGCGTGTTAAAAACATGTCAAGTGCGAGTCGGGTTCATGCCACACGGTTATTTTTATACATTTACACTAGAATAAACACACGCGCACTTGCACATATACACACACGCACACACAAACAAACAGTAATGTACTTAATTGATCGCCACCCAATTACTTCATAGAGAAATGTTTTGTTTGATTTTTTTTATATGAAGAGAGAAGTAAACGATCGTGTAGGCCACCTGATACTAAGTAGCCTTATAGCCCAATAACATTCACATACAACAAGACTGAAATCCTATCTGATCGATAACGTAGATGTGTTACTACCCTTGACGAGTAAGATTGTTGTGACGCTTGTAAGTGTATTCGGAATCCACACCTCTCCAATCGATACAAATTGCTTCACTGCGGATTAGGAGAGCTGTAGTACCTCCCCAATCTTTGCAACCGACATGAAAGTGGACTTATCGCTGGAGGTCGCAAGGGTTCCTTGGCCGTACACGATCGGACGCGTTGGAGATCTATGGGGGAGGCCTTTGTCTAGCAGTGGACGTCAAAAGGCTGAGATGCTAATGCTGATGAAAGTCGAGTTTATAGTGTGCAACGAACACTTAATCAAATTCGACATTCCACTTAATAACCAGCTTGAATCCATTAAAAAACAAATTTCATAACGTGCTTTGTACACGCATGTATCATGCTAATTATACACAGAATTACACGCTCTCTCCGGTCGTTACTCCAACGAGTTAGGCAATGGGAGTAATTTTAGCTATCAGCGTGTAGGTCAAGATCGCTGATAAGAGAATATGATTCGACAGAACGCGGTTCCCGATAACTTAACAAGACATCAATTTTTGTTGTTGCACATTATGCAACATAAAACGTCAGATCTTTTATGACAACTAATCATATACGGTGTATTCGTTATACGGTAACAAACATAAAAAACAAAACCTAATAACCGCCTTTTCTTAAGTCGGTTGAAAAATAAAAGATTTTTATAAGAATACTAACTGTGCCCGCGACTTCGTGCTTGTTTATTTTATACATTTTCACGTCATGAAACAACCTTAGTAGCCGGACACACATTATTGGAGGCGACCATCTTAGTCCGCAAGAGTAGGAACGCATCCATCCACGTCCATCCTTAAATAGAACTTCCATCCTATATTAGATTGGACGGAGTTGTCCATGGACTGCAGTGACCACTTAACATCAAGTGACCTGCATGCTCGATTGCTACTCTTCTCACATAAAAAACCTACGCATGCATGTAGTCCTTATTTAATTTTAAAAAACTTAACTTATTATGCACCAAAACCTTCCTCAGATATCACTCTATCTGTTGTTGAAAGTTGAAGAACAGACAGACAGACAGACGTGAAGGGGAGTTTGTTTTATAATATTTATAGACATTATAGATAATGAATGTACTTAAGAAACGTCAAGAATTTGATGATAACCAATTATGTACGGCGCATTCGTTATTTGGTAACAAACATAAAAAATACAACTAAACTTTTTTGAGGTCGGAAGAAATAAAAGAATGTAATGTAACATCCAAAAATTTGAAATTTGTAAGAAATTTGATAATAAGTAATTATATACGATCTGCTCGTGGTGCGGTCATGAAAATAAAGAATACAACAGAATCGGCATAATTTTTGAACTCGATCGAAAATTTTTTCAATCAGAATGTAACGTACATTAAAAAAAGTCTCAGGAATTTAATGATAAGTAATTATATACAACGTACTTGTGCGGTAAGAAACAAAAAATACAACAGATTTTTTTGTGTCTTCGTTCGTAATATACAATATTTTTTTATAAGAATTTAAACTTTCTTAAAAATTTCAGGTCAGGAATTTGATAATTATGTATATACGATGTCCACGTGGTGCGGTTACAATCAAAAAAAATAAAACCGAACCGCCTGCTTTTTTTAAATTCGTTAAGAAATAGAAATTTTTTTAAGAAAATAACGAAAATTTAGATAAAAAAAACCTCAAAGGGTTTGATTAGTATATGTATTCGATGTGTGGTGACAAACAAAAAGTACAATATTTTTGAATATTTTTGAAGACGGTTGAAAAATAAAAGAAATTTAAAGAAAAATGTAACGTAACTTAAAAAACGTCAGGAAATTTGATAACAATTCATACGACGTATTCTCGTTCGCATGTCACGTAAATAATTACGTTGTTTTCTCACGTTATCTGCCTCCACTGCTTACGGAGTTATGTTACTCGCGTTATGCAACGATACAATTAGGAAATAGAGACATTGTTATCAAGAATAGTGTTTTAGTGATTGATCTACTTTCTGGTATTATTTTATGTATCTTTCTTGTATAAAAGATTAACGTGAATGATAGACTCAGAAATCAAGTCGTAGCCGAAAGCTCTAAAACTAGAGTAAAAAATTTTGCTTATACATAAATTAAAGAATCTACAAACATAGCGTGAGTATTAAGAACTAGCATTTGTATAGATTTTTTTCTTGAGCAGACGAGGTACTTAGTTTTGTGATAGGCTTCACAGTTCTTGGATATTATAAAATTCAGTATTTGTATGATAGACATATGATTTAAAAATCTCGATGTCTCTTTCAAACACACACACGTACGGCAAATTATTGGCATTGTTTGTTGTTGTTAAAGTATCAAAGGTGTTGTTAAAGTAGCTTGCAGACCATCTGATGTTAATTGGAATCAGTAGCTCATTGACATCTACGGCTAATCTCAAACAGCATTAGACCTGTTTGACGTCAGTCCTTAGTACTCTTGAGGACTGACATGGTTGCCGCGTTTAACATCTTAGTACGTACACAGAAACCGTAAATTTTAACTCTGAAACCAACAAACTAACCATTGACGTTCTCAAACCGAATTAGAACTGTCACTTTAGTTTAAGGTAGTTTCGACTGTATTTCAACATAATAAAAGTTTAAAATAGAGTGGTCCACAAAAAACCCCAAAGCAAACATCCGGTAGTTAACCCGTACGGGAATATCTCCATCCCAAAGAGTCTTTTCTTGTCGGGAAAATGAGTTATACGCGCGCTTCCTGAGTCACGATTACGTTCTAGGGTTCCTTAGTCAAACGGCTAAACAGAAAACAGGAACCATAATAATTTTGACTTCTCTGTCTGTTCATATGTCACAGTCATTTTACTTAAGTTTTTAGTAATAGCGTTATTTAAACGGCAATAGATGTAATAATAAAATAATTAATTAATTTGTATAAATACACACATGATTTATCATCAGGGATTATTTTACTTTTGAACTGGCATTTTCAATCCTAGTACAGGTGCGATGTTGTGGCAGTCGCCTCAAACGCTAACCAAGAAAAATATACATAAATACTTTTATCACACAAAATATGATAAAAAATATATATCAATACACAGAGAATGAAATATCCATGTTTTCTCCCCAATGTGGAATAAAACAAAATAAATAATTACCCGTTCATTTACGTCAATATGATTGAAGTTAATTTTTATTTAATATTTGATTAACAAATTGTATTTACGTAGTAGACTCGTTCTTTTGATTAACGTTGCTAAGGGGAAATTTGAATCGAAAACGCTACGCTAAGTTCGATGCCCGTCAGTGGCAAATAAATGATTCCCTATGAATCATACCTTGCATACGTAGTTACTCAACTATTACATTTCATGTTACAACACACATGATTAAAGTTTGATAATTAAATATTTCATAGAAAGATAGATAGAAACCTTTAGTATGCACTGCACAATGCAGTTTTTTGTAATGTGTGGAGAGTAGCAATCGATCATGCAGGCCACCTGTTAGGAAGTCGCTGCAGCCCATGGACATACAACCCCAAAAAAAACTGAAATTTTATCTAACCTTCTACATAAGCTTTGCTACTTCTAAGGACTGAAATAGTTATCACGCTGTTAAGTGTAGCCGACAATTGCGACTCTAACGGACACTCAAGTTCTTTATCGACGGATTATGAGGGTGGACGAGGTACCTCCCCGGTCAAATTATAGTTCTAACACCTGTCAAATTATAACAATAAAAAATACTAAATTACGTTAACCTACGTTTCCTAAAAAAATCATTCTAATGAATTGATAACCTACTTTATTTCTGTAAGTTGGTTAAAAACCGTAAGATTAGCAAAATACACATTGTTAATTTGTCATAAAAATATTTAATGATTTAAAAAAAAGTTATGATGTACTGAGTAACTGAATAGAATAATTTTCTTAGTAACCTATTGCGTTAAGTGAATTATAACTAACCGTAAATAATTGTACATGCATAGATACATGTTCATCTATTTACGGTTAGTAGACGCAATATGATATTTTCACTTGTTGCGGTATATGACTACGGTTTAGTAATATTGCAGAAATATACGTTATTTTTATTGATTGATTGACCTTACGCGCTTTTAACAAATCACATGTAATCCAACCGTTTACCCCTAATCATTATCTGATAATTTACCCCTAATAATTATTCAAGCATTAAATATTAACAAATATTTTACCATTCCAGTAGACGGAAGCAAGACAACAGTAAACATCGGTTATCGACGCAACTGTCACAAACGGCGGTGGATGCCACTGTCCACGAAGCAACTGTCATGGGTTCTCGAGTCAGTGGCAAATGTCCAAGTACTCACAACCCGGCGATTATTTAGTTAACCACTTCTGTTGTTTCTCCATAATTTATTGGTTTAGTCATGCGTGACGATTTCTATTCGTCGATAACGGATGGATCCAAAATCGATTTTTTCGCACTGCACTAAAATCACTTGTCACATTTTTTTTTTGTTTTGTAACTTTTTATGTCAACACTATAGGGTAACGATAAAAATGTGTAATAATAACGAGAGCGCGATGGAGTTACATGCGCGTGCGCGGTGGCCGCGTGCCGACAACGACTGACTGTTGGGTGCGAGGCAACGCCGCCGTTCCGTATACAGCGGGATTTAGTTTCATTAAGTATCGGGTTTTAGAAGCATATATGAACACTATTGTTTACAGTATCTATATAAAATAAGTGACGCTCTATGAGAAACGTAGCAAGATATTGTGTATTTATTATCCCATAAGCGAACATCTACCGCGGGGAAGTCTGGGAAATTATTGCGGTCCCACTCGCTCGCTTCACATCGCGGGTCAGGCGTCCGTACTGTGGTTGCGGGGCAGCGTTAAGGAGCTTCCGGAAGATTAGCGGATCGATGATGATGATTAAACTTCACCTTTCCTCCCCGTATAAGCGGGGGCGGTGACCGGTCTGACGCTGCGGCCTTCGCTCTTCTACTCCTTGGAAGCAACGACTGGTCCGAGGCACCTGAACCCTATCCAACGAAAGGGCCAGGTGCTAAATCTCAACAAGCGTCCTCCTTTTAGTCGCCTCTTACGACAGGCAGGAGATACCGAAGCGCTATTCTGGTCCCGCGCTACAGGGACTACCTATTATTGCTCGTTCCGAGAACCTTCTTACCATTTCCGAGAAATAAAAAGAAGAGAAGTATAAAATGTACACTACAATAAATCGCTTCTTTGCTTCAATAACGTGTTATCTTAAAAAACACAATTCTACAGTAGAGCATTTTTACTTAGAAAAAATTGTTTTACTTAATTGTGTATTTGTTTATGTTTAATGTAGATTACGTACAAAAATTTAACACATCATTTAATCAAACACGGAGATTTCAATTATCAAATAAAATAAAAACTTGAGTTTTCAAACTTTATTGAAGCAAAGAAGCGAAATGTATACAAATATGTTAACAAGATACTACTAAGAAGATTATTTTCAAACTTTTTTTACTATATGATAATAAATCACTTCCTATATTGTAAAGGTGATCTGTCCGGGCACAAAGGTCTAGTTACATAACTGCTATTACTTTATTGCCAAAACGTGACGCCTGAAATACCGTTGAAACCTTTTAAGACTAATAATCTGTTTTCACTAAAGAGTATAGGTATTGTTCTGAAACCTTGACCTTTAGTTACATAAAAGATTTTGATGTTTGATAAAAAACTCTTCTTACTTACAAAATATACAAATTATTTTTAGTTATGGCTTAACAACAAAGCTCTGATTGGTAGTGGTTAAATGTATAGCTTTATTAGTTTTTGAAGCCTATAATTTATGGTAGATGTTTGGTTGCTATTTTTTCATTTTAGGTAAAAGATTTTGGTCTTATTTATACCTATGAGCGAAAAGAACAAAGGAAACCGAACAGCGGGTTGACCATCTTGGTTCTCAGGAGTAGCAACGCATCTACGTTCGAGCTCACATAGGATTTCGGTTGTGTTCGTGGACGTCTATAGGCTGCGACTACTTAACATTTGGTCATTTGCATGCTCGTTTGCTACTCTTCTCACATAAAAGAAAAACAATTAACCAGTGTAGTTAATAAAGAAAAGTCATTAAAACATTATTGTATCAAACAAGATACTGGAGTAACATGGGAAATAAAAGGAAATAGGAGATCACAGTGAATTAGAGAAGGCTTTCGCCGACTGGTCATGTGACGTATAAAAAAGAGCAAACGCCAAATATGTGACTTATCAAATTTGTTCAAATAAAAAGCTTTATTAGATGCAAATGTAAAAAAGGACAAAATTTCAGTATATTCAAAGGTATGTTCGTATGACAGAAAATATTAACAAGAAATTATTTAACTCTACATAAAAATTGTCGTAAGTTTGCAGTCCCTTAATTGAGTTCATTTTTTTTTTTACATTTAAATTAATTCTAACACTATAAGTTTAAATGCTTTGGCGAAAATGATTAACTAGCTCCTGAGAAATATATATATTTAGGTATACTAAAATAAATGCTTAGGAAAAACGCCAGCCTGTTTCAGTTTATAACATTTAGTCTTTATGGGTTATGAAAATATTAACTAAATCTCACCTAAAGTCGAGGTGTTTATTTTAGTCTATAAAGTCCCAGAGGATTACTTATTCTGTTAACGCAGCAACACAAAGTGCTCCCCGACATTCAACATGAGAAGGCAGCACTGTTAGTAGAAGATTTCGTATCCGACGTAAAAATCGTATAAAGCCGAGGTGGTCTTCTAATTATTATATAGTTACGCGGGTATAGTTCATGTTTATAAAAAATATAATGTACTAAAATCAAGTTCAAAGAATCTTTATGATTGTTTCCTATCCTTAGAAATATGTTTAAACGTATTTTGTGTATTCATAGACACATTAATAAATTCAAGTTTAAACTTAACTCCAATTTCAAATTCCATTCGTATTTCACATTTGAGGGTGGTATTTTCTCTTCGAATTTAAATGGGACTAAAATACTGACAAATTAAAAACCTTTTCCTACTTTTTTCCTACTTAAGTCGGTTAATAATTTCTCAAAATAGGCTTATGGCATAACAAAACTATGGTTAACATAACAACAACATATTTTTTTCTCAAATTTAAAACACAATTAAAGTAAAAGACACGAACGTCTGTCCCGACGTAGTCTCAAATTTCTCGCCAATGTTTCAATGTAATTTCCGAACGCATCCCTAATTGGGTCCCTGGCGTGTTGAAGAATATTATTCCTTACAAAAATAACATCCGCATAAATTCGTATACCACGTATTTCTTATTACTGTCAATACTAATTACAATCATCATTTCCCAATAAAGTGAGTGAAATTAATTTCTTATGCGTGTTATGAGCGTATACGCTCATTGAATGGTAATGAAAGAAGAGTTACAATAAAAGAAGGGGAGATTGTTTTTAAAGGGGGGAGAACTATAGTTCGACGGGGGAGGTACCACCGCCGCCCTAATAATCCGCCGTAAAGCATTACTTGTGTTTCGGTTGGAGGTACGGTTGCCGGCTATACTTTGATGCGAGGTGACCACTTTGGTCCTCAGGAGAAGCAACGCATCTACATTCGAGCTCAGATAGAATTTAGGTCCTGTTTGTGGTTGTACGTGGATGTCTATAGGCTGCGATTACTTAACATCAGGTAATTTGCATGCCCGTTTACTACTCTTCAAAAAAAAGACTTCTTCTAACGTATTCACACAATTTCATTTAACTAAAAACTAGTTGAATAACTAAACACAGATTACACGAGTTTGTTAATCTATGTTCAACACGGAAGTTTCTGTAGTTACTTCAATTTGACATTAAGCCGCCATATTTGTTTACAAAGTACACGGGCTTATAGCGCGAATACAAAGCTTGTATAATAACAGAATATTTGTATTCAGATTTATTAATATTTATTTATTCTAAATTTTAATTTTACTTGGTTAACCTTAAGTAATCTGTAACTTTTTAAAGGTGGGGGAACTAGTTCAACCGGGGAGGTATGACCGCCGCCGCTGTCAAGTTATTACCGGTCCA
This sequence comes from Phocides pigmalion okeechobee, assembly GCA_018251015.1. Lineage (NCBI taxonomy): Eukaryota > Metazoa > Arthropoda > Insecta > Lepidoptera > Hesperiidae > Phocides > Phocides pigmalion. The sequence continues at coordinate 5,158 of DWON01004555.1, read as the reverse complement.
TTACTTACGTTTCGTTTGGAGAGGTACGGTTGCCGGCTACACTTTAAAGTGACGCGAACATCTTAGTCCTCAGGAGTAGCAACGCGTCTATGTTCGACCTTAGATAGGATTTCAATCGTGTTTGTGGTTACACGTGGATGTATGTGGGCTGCGACTACTTAACATCAAGTGGTTCGCATGCTCGTGTACTATTTTTCTCACATAAAAAACATGGCTATTGAATATTGCTGTGATGTTATGTAATGTTCTAATGGTCGCTATTATAACGCAACTCATTAATTGTTATATGTAGTCATTTGTTTTTTATCTTCACATAGTTACACCCTACAGTTTACGTAAAAAGGAAACTCATCAATCTGACGTTTTCGTTCATCTTACATTATCACACATTTAAACAAAAAATATGCACGTATGTTCAAGTTAAGTCAAGAAAAATAAAGCTAACATAGTAACTTAAGACTTACCACCATCATTTATAACGATCACGTATCTGAATGGTCTTGTTTGAAAATAATGAATTATTGTCTATTATTTGTTTTACAAAACAATAATTTCACTACGATTTCGAATATTACGTTGGTTTCAGTCCATATTTAACCTAAAGCTAAAGTCTGATCTGAGCACGCACGTACCTATTTCGTAGATTGAAATTTTCGTCGCCCTGAGTGACCTGAGTGACTGAGTGACCTGCAATCACGCGACTCCAACCGAAGCAAATATTACTTCACGACTGATTAAATGGGCGGCGCTGTACTTCATCGATCCAGGTAAAGTTCTACCATGTATCAAATAAACTGTTGTACGGATGGTAAAAAGCCAATTTTTTTTGATAAAAAACCCTTTAACAAATTATTTACCTCAAAATTGGCAATATTATTCGTATTACAAAAAAAATATATGTATATACCTTGTTGTTTGTTAAGTGTCTTCCACGTGGATTAGCACTGAAATGCAATAATATTTTTGTTTAAATAAACATTTTTAGGAATACAGAATTCAATTGGCGTTTCAATTTCACAGTATTTATTTGTAAAAATGACTGTTTCATTTTTGAGCACAAAAATATCGTTATGATTCTGTGAATTCATTTTATATTTATAAATAAATCTGCGATTGATAGTTAGTAGAACTGGAGAACTATATTTCCACCGGGATGTAGCTCCGCCATCTTCATAACATGTCGTAAAGTAACTATTTCTTTTGAAAAATACTGTTACCGACTACACCCAAAAGCGACGCGAGGAACTGTCCTCAGAAGTAACAACATTTACATACGGAATCAAATAGTTCAGTCCTGTTTTAGCGTGAATGTGAATGACCATGGACTACAGTGACTACTTAATATCAGATGGCCTGCGTGCTCGTTTGCTACTCTTCTTACATAAATTATAAAAAAATAAAAATAAAAGTTAAAACCAGATTCTATTTTTATTATCAAATAATTATTTAAAAGACAATAGAATAACCACCATTTAATGTTTTATTCAAGCTCTGTATCCTGTATACTGCTAAAGAGGGAAACTTGTATATACTCGACCTATCTTAAGTTAATTTCCAAGGAAAGGTTAATGTTGGACATTTTAATACAAACAGAAAAAGAAAGCCTGCAAAGTCAGGTTCTGTCAGACTGAGTTCAAGTTACTTGTTGTTTGTTTTTAACCTACTTTATAAAAAGAAGGTTCTCATTTTACTTATTAGTAAGTAAGTAAGGATTTTTTATTTGCCAAAGTTACCGTTTCGTTCCATTTAAATTTAAAGATAAAATGATCCTCCAAGTATAAAAAGCAGGTGATAAAATTGTGTATTGGAATAAAAAAATAATTTTAATAAAATAAATAAAGTTCACCAAAGTTATAATACTTAAAGATTCTAGGAGATTCTACTTCTTTGAATATTAGATAAAATTATCTGTTGGTATGGTTTTCTCTTTAGTACCAACGTAGCATATGGACATTTACTGGAAGATTATGAATTTATTATAATGATTTTATAAGGGACATTTGACATTGAGCCTTTCCTATGGCTCCATTGAACGCCTTTTCCATAGGGATTTTCATTTACACCCGTATAAATTTAACCCCTTGGGTTAATCTTTCGATCCTTATTGAAGCGTAAAGGTTACGGAATTTGTGATGTTACGCAAATTGGACATTAGAATACTAATATATTTTTTAAATGTGAAAAAATATAAAGCAATAGGTAGTAGTAGCAGTTAGTAGGAGTAGTAAATGCAGTTTACCTGATGGGAAACGGTCACTGCTTTTATAAACTCCGCAGAATGGGAACTCCAAGTAGAGATGGGAGATACTACTCTTGGGTGCTACTGTGTTGATATGTTGAGTCATCAAAAATTACCTTAGAGTGATTGAAATATTGCAAAAAATACACAGATAACTATTTGACTAATATAATATTTACTATTACTCAATGAAATACCGAACAATTGATTATGAATTGAAAAGTAAGGTTATATTTTATTATTATTTCTTGATTGTATGTTAGGTAATTTATATCTTCAAGCATTAATTGAATAACGACACTAAATTCTTACTTACGTAGGTTTACGAAGATAAATTCTGTTTAAAATTCATAAGTTAATGAAGAACAGTGTTCCCTAAGTAAAGCACATTTTGTAAAATAAACATTGAAGACAAATAGCAAAATTAGGTACGTTACTCGTTTTCTGTGCGTAATTTTTATTTAGAAATATTATGTCGACAAATACACCTAAATAAATAAGATTTTGGTACAACATCCCTTTATATTGAAACAATTTTGTACTTTTTATTTCAAACACACTAGGCAAATAGGTAGTTCATGTATAACACATAGGGGTTTATAGCTTGTGCAAATTATGAAGTCGAGTATTTGTGTAGATTTTAACGATCGAAAATGTTAAGGAACTTCGGGCACGGTCAGAAGTTGGATGGGTGACCGCTAGTGGTAAGAAGAAAGTGATTTAGTATCGATTAAGGCAATAAACTTTATCAATGTCTACGTTCTACGGGCAGTTAAAAAAAACTTTCGACTGATGAATTTGGTACAAACCGGTATGTCCTCAAATAAACATTGGTACAAAATGACGAAGTAAGCAGTTTTTTTCTGGTTGAAGGAAAAGCATGTACCCAGTACTGGAAGTTAATAATAGATCGCTGTCGGAAAAAGGGACTTAATGAGAGTCGACTAAATCAGGGCCCTTTCTACAATCTCCTACATTAGACATTTTAAAATCTTATTTCGCAATTAAATACTTAGCATTTAAAATGAAAGGGGTGACTATATAAATTCTCATAAAGTTGATATATTTCCCGTTCACCTTGTACCAAGAAACGTTTGTTCTTTTAAATCAATATTCAGACTGCGTAAAACAAAACTGATGCGTGTGGATGTTATAAATTGTTAAACGCCACAAAACTCCACAAACTTCCACAGATTTATTTTTCATCGATCGACGTCGATCTTGTGGGTATGAGGACACTTTTATATCGGCTTAGGCTCATTTTCTCTCCGACGAAAAACGAGAGTACTCCCTAATACGTATAATCAAGCTCCAGGTTAATTTAGCTCAAGTATCTACGTCGTCAAGCGTTCTCCTTTCTGGTTATAATATAATTATAAGGAGATTAATTACACGTCTTTCTTGGCTTGTGATGAAATCTTGTTACAAATATATAAACATTTAACCGAGAATTTGGCGGATATTTTAATATTACAAAGAGACATCATATATTTTCGATAAGTTTCGGTACATGCCACTAAATACTTTTAGACCTTAAGGACGCATAAATTTGATTATTATATGTGTGTAACTAATAGAAAAGATTCCTTTTTTTTTTGGAAAAACTAAAAAAAAGACATGCAGGCCATCTGATTCAAAATCAAACTCCTTGTACTCCCCGGACTCACACATTGAACCTTACACAGAACAGTAATCCTATCTAAGGCCATATACAGAATACTAACATGGCTGCCTCGCTATAAGTGGAGCCAGCAAACGTATCTCTCTAACCAAAATGCAAGAGTTTCTTCACTATGAATAATGATAGAGACAGTAGTAGTTCGCCAGTACCACTGTCGCCATCATTATACCATACATAATGATAAATACGTAAAATACTTAAAATTTTACCACCTGTACAACACATTTACGTAACTCAAATTTTAAGTTATAAGTTAAGCTTAGATGTTGTATACTTGCCTAATGAATAAATAATTAATCATTCTGAATAACTATTTATTTAAATTCAAATTATTAATAACGTTAAAGTAATTTACATAATTTAATGAGTGTTAAAGTGACTACGTAAAATCAGTTCATCGGCATTGAGCGTCCTTTTAGCTAAGGTTGACCGGGAGTAAAAAACGGTGGAAAAACATCCCGGCATTCCTTTGAAATATGTCACAGTCATATAATACCATTCTATAGTATAGCCTTAGATAGATTATGAGCATAAGTAACATCTAATTGTGTGTCAAAACCACTCTATTCACTTTTGACACAAACAGCACATTTCCTCATTCAACTGTGAGTATTGACAATAGTTCAGAGTTATTTGTTTTGGTGCAGACGCAATCTTGTGCTCTAATGGATTGGAAGTTTAAATGATTCAGCTTATATATCTGTCTCAGTAGGAAAGATTGAACGAAAGACGATAAAATCACAACATTAAATTTTTTTTGTTACTGGATTATTAAGTAAAGAGTAAATTGGAACGTAAGTCCAAATGGGCCAGTTTGATTGATTGACACAACCACCCGCTATTATTCCCTCCGCTGCTCCTTTCCCTCACTCTCTTCAAAAAACTTGCACGACACGAAACTGTTACTCAAAAATAAAAAATAACGTGTGTTGTGAAAAACTAAATAATATTCCAAGCGCTCCTAACCTCAAAGGTTATAGGTTTTTTTTACTCCATGTTTACTAAAACATGGAGTAAAAAAGTAAAAATTATGTAATCCATGAACGTTAACTTATGTATTAATGCTACCATACGTCATATCTGTTACCTTACGCTAAAGCTATTCCTGAAAAATTAAATCGTAGCTTTCCTTGTAAGATATATTGATTGAAGTTAAAATAGAAATAGAACAGAAGTTCTATTTAAGGATGGACACGAATGCGTTCCTACTCTTGAGGACTAAGATGGTCGCCTCCAAT
>DWON01004554.1:0-16094 GCA_018251015.1 Phocides pigmalion okeechobee | reverse complement strand
CTCCAATAATGTGTATCCGGCAACCACACCTCCCCAACCGAAACACAATACATGAAGAACATGTTGCTTTACCGCGGTTTTAGGAGGGTGGCGGTGGTGCCGCCTCGGGCGAGCTCTATCAGCTCTACCACCTTTAAAACTTGTCAACAAATTGTCAGTTTAGCCACGACCATGAGAAATGCAATCGGTTCGATGTATCAGCAATCAAAAGTATTAATCACGAGTACCCGTTATATAGTGACATGTATAAAGGAATTGATCGAAAAATTTGTTGTATTGGAACTATCGTGTCATCCAATACTGTCGTCATTTTATCACATAGAGGGAACAACTCTATTGTTTAAATTGATCTCAGATCCATCTCAAACTTTAATAGAACTATAATCCCAACATTGGTTTCATTTCATCATACGTGATATTTTGAAACTGTAATGAAAAGATACAATCTCTTAAGCTCACACAATACTATTTTGACCAACACTACGAAAGCCGGATTGTAAAGTAATATCATCGACATATCGGCAATTAAAAATTGTTCATCGTGAATACCTGTTTAGTAGTATTTTTTATTAAGTTAAGTAGTCAGCCCATAGACATCCAAGTACAACCACAAACACGACTGAATCCTATCTGAGCTCGAACGTAGATACGTTGCTACTCTTGAGAAGTAAGATGGTTGCCTCGCTTCAAAGTGTAGCTGGCTACCGCACCTCTCCATCTGAACACAAGTAACTTTACGGCGGATTATGAGGGCGGCAGAGGTGCCTGGGTGATGGTCGCCTCGCTTCATAGTGTAACCAGTAGACGTTTATGTAAATACCTTATAATGAGATAAAATATTTGAATTTGAATTCTGTGCGGGTATTTTTGTAAAGACGTAAAATTCCATTGACGTGCCCAAACCCGGATTATGTCATGAATGAGCTGTACTATACAATGACTTTCAAAGAGATAATCTGGAACTGATATTTCGGCGCAAAATCACTGGCTATTTACACTGGTCAAAAACGGAGATAAGAAATTTCCTGTTCCCATTCAGTATTAAGAACAGATTTATGTTGGATACTGTTATCTGTTTTATTATAATTTTATTAGATAATATTTACTTATTTTTAGGTTTATTCAGTTAAAATTTTAATAAATACAATATTTGCGTTCAGTAACATAGAATTTTTACGTCGACAATCTAATAGTTCCTTTGTAGCCGACAACCACACCTCTTCAACCGAAATACATGTAATAATTTACAACGGATTATGAGGGCGGGGGTGGTACCTCCCCGGTCGAGCTGTGGTTTTTAAATTTCCATTAAAGAGACCATTTACCATCAGGTTACCAACATGCTCGTTTGCTACTTTTTCAACGCCTGCGTCCAATCTCCGTCAGAATAAATTTAAGACAGACATTTTCTCTTGAAGAAATATTTTTTTAAGATAAGTTTTATATCTTAAAAGAAATTATTCAGATGGAGTTTGAATAATTCATTGGTATGTCTTGCCAAGTCACTCTTAAATGACACCACTCAATGCTTCATCTTAATTTACCAAAGATGATAAATTACATAGTGTCATCGGAAACAGTTGCCATATAAGCTGTTCGAGCGTGTCATAGTCTTTCGAAGTTTCGTAACACCATTCATCAAACCCATATTATGACAATTCATTACAAACTTTATGCCCTTGTCCTAAAGTTCATATTCAGTTGCCTTTAGGCTGTACATAAAAAGTTTGGGTATAAGATAAATGAAAGTTTTTCTACTGAGTCTCAAATAACATCCTGCGACACGTTATCGCAGATGAGATACGTAGTTTTATAATGTTACTGTTTTTGAGCAAACATCGTGGTTTTGGTTATTTGTAAATAATAGTCGCGGGACATTTACTCAGTTGCTTCATTTAGCTATTATGAACGAGTATGCCAAAGGACACTTAAGGTCACTTACATCGTTAACCTATTTCTAAAACTAAGGTCAAAATAACCGACAGATCTCCGGTTAAATTTTTACGAGTTACACCATTTTGACAATAGTTAAAAAAATATCATCAAAATAATAGTACCTAATGTAAACTCGTTAAGAATACAGTATTATTTTGTTATACCTTTGAGAAAAATGCAGCTTTTTTATTCTGTGATTATACAAATTTTACTAGAAGCTATAAGTTAGAATGTCAATTGTTTTGCTCAACGCAATGTTTTGTGGATGGAAACAACTTATAATAAAAATACATTGCTTTTCAATTTATTATAATAATACACATACCAAATGTTTTCAATTTAACAAAATGGAATAATTGTAACAGAATAAGACGATGACATATAAAATAGACATAGGCTAACACAATGCCACCTATTCTAGAGAAATATATATTAGATTGGGGTTTAGTATTAGTAATTTTCTATTTTACCTATTAAGTTCGATTATACGATCAAGTGACAATTTTATCAAAGTTAAATGTTAGTGTTTGTAGAATTATAAGTACTTGGAAGTCTTTTACACTTAGATTAAATTCCTGTTTTGATGGTTTATCATTAATAGTTTTACATGGTTATTTTATCGAGTCAAGGATAACACGTACATATATTAGAACCAGTACTCAAGCGACGTAACAAAATGCATAGTGCATAGCGCAGCACTTGGCTAGGGCTTATCGTAGTGCATAGCGAAGCATCAACGTAGCATTTCGCAGACGCTCAATGTAGCATTTAGCGTAGTACAATAAATAACCTTTAGCTTAGAAGTCAACTAAACGATTTCCATACTATTTAACGTAGCCCTTTATATGTTTTTGCGTAGCAGATAACTCACCGCTGTACGTAGCGTAGCACGTAGCGTAGCACTTAGCGTAGCATAGCATGATGTTCACAGTAGCAGTTAGTGAAGCGATTATAGTAGCAATTAGCGTAGCGTATATGAAAATTAGTGCAGTTAGCATAGTATTTAGACAAACGCTTAGCTTTCATAGTATAACTAAACAAACAACGGAATTAATAAGCAAACTCATATGAATGCACTAATTATAGTCACATGTTCATCTTTGCCCTGTTTAATTTAAGATGGAATATCAACGTTTATGTCGGCAAGTAGCTATAATAAATGTAAATTCAGGCTCGAAGTACAAATTCTCCATATTTAAGCAACGTTAATTATTATTTTAATTTCAAATGGGAAAGGAGCGAACCAACGAACACGAACAATGGTATTGTTGTCTCCGTACATCGGTAATTAAAATGCCACGACTTGTGTGGTTACGCGGTTGAGATATTAACTTAATTGCTTTAACATAGGATGTAATTTTATGTAATATTTATTAATTCCATACTAATATTATAAATGTTAATGTAAGTTTGTTTATTAAGTTTTGACGCGTCTACTCAACCGATTATCATGAAACTTTGTGTACATATTCATACAGGTATTAAAAAGGACATTGGATACATTTTTGAATTATGTTGCGAACGTGATTGTCGAAAAAAATTAAAATCTAGCAACTTCAAAGTCTTTAAATTAATATCTTATTGATTAAAGCTTCAGCTGTCTTGATTTTTTTCTATATTTCATGTTATTTAGTTGTGTCACTTATAAGCAATACTGATTTTTTTGAGATTAGGTACCAGTTTATTGTTTTAGTTATTACGCTGCAATGAACTTATTTAAGGGCTTCAACGTAAAGAGTAGTATAAATATAAGATATGATTTTATGTAATTAGTATAAAAAGGTTTAGGTGCATCGATTTCTTACTTTAACTAACTCATAATTATTAATTCAAATATACAATTACTTTCGCTTACTATAGCATAAAGCTTACTTCACTCTTAGCCTTGCATTAGAGCTCACAGTGTTGTAGATGCACACATACGAAGAATAGTATATAGACTCCCAGACCTAGAATGAAAATCTAAATTCTTCATTTAAATATCTGCCTAAACACCCTCCATATCAGAGGAAGTTGCAACGCTGTGTTACTTGGGTCTTTAATTTAGGATTTCTTCGTAAGTGTTAGATAACCGATTATGAACACAGGAAAATATTCGTGTTAAAAACGAAAGGTATTTTTTTATGTGAGAATGCACCTCAGGAGTCCTCATGAGTCTTCAGGAGTACCAATGTATCTACGTTCTGACTTGACTGCCTGTTCTTAACATCAGGTGGCTCATTTTCTACTCTTGTCACAAAAAAAATCGTCGCCTATAGAAATTTGCAACACCAGAAAGAAGTTCGAAAGTGAATATAAACTAGTGGGTTTTTCGTTTCGGTTTTACCGAGTATCTCCCGTATTTTGACTTTCAAGTCAGCGGACAGGAGAGTAAGGAAAAACAAGGATCGCAAGAAGTTCTCGCCAACTTTTACTGGCGCGGGTTTAAGTACGTACAACTTTAATTCTACTGCGATCTTTCTTTTTGCCACGCTTTTATTAGCTCGGACTGTATGTATGTATCTCGGTATGGTAACGGTATCTTGGAAATCGATTTTTACTTTGAACGCTCAGATTAATTAAAATTTTTTAAACAATTATCAACAACCGATTATAATACGCTATTTTGTTTCATTGTTCTCATCAAGATCATCACAATTAATGATTTTTTTCTCCGAAGAGACGGCATAAGAAACATATTCCTACCAAACCCACAGCGTAGATAAATCAGTTAACTACTAACAGATAAACTTAATAAATTAAAGTAAAAAAAAACTAAAAACCACATTTTTGTATTTAATTAACTTAAAAGTAAAATGATTGATGAGAATTAATGTTACAGATCTAAAAGCGTGGGGTACTTGATATGAATTGTCATATTTTTTTAATAATCAATTCCAAAAAGCAGAATTTGTTGAAAAATATCGTACAAAGCATTTCGCTGTCGAGCGCGGACTTCTACATAACCTCATACAGGACTGAATTCACATATGATTTTAAATAATATTATTGTGGAATTTATACATTTTTACTTAATTTTTGATTTTTGATTGCCGATATTTCGAACCAGTTGCATGGCTCGTGGTCACGCCGAAACTACGGTGGCGGAGAAAACTGTTGACACACAAGTCAAGTAAGTCACAAATAGTGCAAAGTGCAGTACGTAAAGATACAGTTAGTGTTGTGTGTCGTGATATGGAACTCAAAAAACAAAAACAAACAAGAGGACTGAAGTCTCCTTTAAGGTACGTAGATGCGTTGCTACTTCTGATAACGAAGGTCACCTCGTTTCTAGTATAGCAGCAAGCTTAATTCTCCACTGGCGGAGTCGTTGAAGTGTGCGACAGATTTCTCGCGTTTTCATCCCGCTGTGGAGTAGTAGAATACATGTTAGCTTTTAATTTAATTAGATTGAAGCTCAACATAATCATAGCTTCCGTTGACTTGTGGTGGAAGGTACTTGTCCCGAGCTTTTGTAACGAAAAATAAACTTTTCCAACCGAAGCACTTGAGTTGTTTCACGGTTACGTCTAAGGCTAAAAATTAAAATATTCATCACTCGAACGGCCTAAAAAATATTAAAATAAAAATCTTATAAACAAAAAAAATAATTTGAAATTTATTTATTCCTTAAGCTGTCTGAACAAAAATATTTTACGAGTAAATATACGTTCTTTACGAGCGAAAATGTTTGAGGTGAGGCTTTTGAAAACTGATAAAGCAGCAAATTGAAGAGATAGTGTTCGAGTTTGAAGTGCTGAAGAATTTCAATGAAAGCTCGGAACATTTAAGTCCGCTTGAACAAGGAAAGTCGGTAATTCAGCGGTCCGAAGGGTCGGGCGATATCGACACTTGAAATGTTTTTAGGTTTTACTTTCGGTTAAATTTGTTTATTTTCGGTTAAAACTTCCGTTTTTTTTCGCTTTTCTTTGTTTTCGTTTAAAACTGGAAAGTTCAAAATTCAAATATTTTATTTCACGATAAGTTATTTATACACTTAAAAAAATGCAAAATGACAATGTAAAATTTCAACAGTTCAACGTTTTGAGGGCCTGTTGGCTAACGTTGAACGAGAGAAAAAGGTCGGCAAAAAAATTGTCCCCTAAATTAGTCATTAATAACATGCACATTAAACAGTATAGTATATATTTATAAAGATAGTGAGCACATGAGACACTGAATATCGTAAAAGGATATCGTTTGTAAGGCGATCTTATCTCAAAAGTAAATAACACCTCGAATTATTAATTTGCGGTCACCCATTCAGCGGCGATCAACGTTGCTTGATTTTGTCAATCGTTTACATTCTATAAGCTGCTAAACCACACGCGCTTTGCAATTATTTTATTATCGGTATGCCGATAGCCGTTATTCTAAACGGTAGAGCGGTTTATTAGCGCTCAATTGCTATGCGTTATGAAATACTGAAAGGTTTTCGGTGTTCCCATACGTAATACCAGTATTTGAAGGCTGAAGGAATGTTATAGACATTCGATTCGAGTTCATTCAAAGGTTTGATTGTAGGTTACTATTTTGTGACGTCATTGGAGCAAAGTTATATAGGCATTGTTAGTGATTGCTTTGCGCATATAATTTGAAGTATTAACTTAGTGTAACAAATTATAAGGCACAGGACACGTAACCTCGTCTTGTGTTGATCGTTAATGAATGGGCAAGTGAACATAGGTCGTGGTCGAAAATTGGATGGGTCACCATTATTGGAAAATTTCAAGCGCGTTTCCATCTCTTGAAGCACATAAAGTCGTTGATCCTGTTTATTATTGATAGAAGATAGTTGTTAAAACTTGCCACTTTGAAAACACCCAATAGACCTCTTATCTAAATCAGTAAAAAGAGGAGCAGCAAGGAGGACTACACTCGAGTTATCCGGTTTCATGAGGATATCCATAATTTATGCAGTTCATCAATGAGCTCTTATTTATGTATTTAGATACAAGATATTTATTGTAACACACGCTGCTAGTGACAAGTGAACTGGCTCATATCTCGCAAAGAGAACTGATATTGCTATTCAGCGCGAAAATGTGACCAGTGTTCTTGGTACTTTAGGTTACTTACGTTAGGATTTAATTATAATTAGTTTAATTATTGTGAATGATTTCGATTGTTCCGGGTATCTACAATTAACGATTTTTGATTGCCGATATTTCGAACCATTTGCATGGCTAATGGTCACGGCTAAACTGCGGTGGCTGGGGAAACTGTTAACAGATGTTAATGGTAGATTAATTGATTTACTCTATATCTAACCCATTTTTCTATTCTTGAAGTCTATATCACGATAAAAAACACTAAATGTATCTTTACGCACCGAACTTTGCACTATTTGTAATATACATAAACAATAATAATTAATAATATCGACTAGCGGGTATAAAGGGGAATTCTTAACATGTAATTACGACTAAACTCAATAATTTATTAGTGTTTATTCCTTTTATATCAACTAGCGGGTACATAAAGGACGATTCATGACACGTTGTCACGACTAAACTCAATAATTTATTAGTGTTTATTCCATTTATATCCACTAGCGAGTATAATAAGTTGGATTCGAAACACGTAATAACGACTAAACTCAATAATTTATTACAGGTTAATATTTTTATTTCTAATTCTAATAATCTTAAGCTTTCTGAAGTCTCTTTACTTGAAACTGTTTCCAAACTCAATCAATTAGATGTGTAACATGTAACATTTCTACGTTCGTTAGCACATTAATCTGGCAGCTGCGCGTTTCAATGCTCGTACGATCGACCGTCACTGTTGGCTGTTCCATTCACTTAGCATTGTTTGGTACGTACTTGAGTACGAGTACGCGACCAAACCAATTAGAACCAAAGTGACGTCATAGGTCAAATTGCAGGTACCGATAGCAAAAAAATAAAAGTAGCTTTTTTTTTCATTATGTAATTTTTTTATTAGTTCGTTAATTTTAAGTGTGATTAAGATTGTAATTAATAAAGAAAAATAAAATGATTTTTAATACATACGTATAAAATACTATTACTAATATAAAATGTGTAGTTCAGTGTAGTACACGTTTTTTTTAATATAAATTTGATGATCGTCATCATAATCCATTCTTCTCATATATGGCTCTCTGAATACATATTCAGAGTAACTGTCCTCACCAATGTTCATTATTAATTTGGTCATTTAATTCCTAATTAATGAGTATTAAATTACAGCGCAATTAAATATAATTGTAATAAAAAATGGCACATGTGATTTTTTTTAAGTGAGACGAGCAGCAAATAAGTATGCAAGCCACCTGATATTAAATAGTTGCAGCCCATAGACATCCACGTACAACCACAAACATGACTGAAATCGTATCTGAGGTCGAACTTAGATACGTTGCTACTTCTGAGGACTAAGATGGTTGTCTCTCTTCAAAGTGTAGCCAGCAACCACACCTCTCTAACCAAAACACAAAGAATGCTTTACGGTGGATTATGAGGGCGGCGGTGGTACCTCCCCGGTTGAACTATGGTTCTACCACCTATGCTGCAAACGGTAGGTCCCAAGTAAGGGGGCGGAGAGATCGGTTTCCACGCATTCATTTAGTTCATTTAGTCGTTTGGTACGATTAGTACATTGCTAACAATCTGCAGAAAAGCATAATAAATAATCACATTATAAATATTTTAGGATATCGGAGTCAAATAAATCACTGTAATTTGTATCAAAAAAATCAAAATCAAAATATTTTTATTCAAAGTAGATTCTTTACAGAACTCTTTATGAACGTCCATAAACTACCACCGACTCGTAATATGTTTCATTTTGGAGAAAAGTCGGCGAAAGAAACTCCAAAACACACATCTTTTTCATCTTTAAAAATTATTTTACAATTAATAACTTAAATGAATGGAGCATGAAGCTGGAGTCGTTTCAGAGCATACGAGTTTATAATTTTGTAGTATTGGAAGCTAAAAAATAGATTGTAATTTCGACAACTCCGTCTGTCCATCTTTTCGACAGTATTTTTATAGGTGGGAGAACTATAGTTCGACCGGGGAGGTACCATCGCCACCCTCATAACTCGCCGTAAAGCATTACTTGTGTATCGTCTGGACAGATGCGGTTGCCGGCTACGCTTTGAAGCGAGGCGACCAGGAGCAGCAACGTATCTACGTCCGAGTTCTGATAGGATTTCAGTCGTGTTTGTGGCTGCAACTACGAAACATCAGGTGGTTTCCATGCTCGTTTGCTATTCTTTGCCCATAAAAAAAACAGTTCGTCCATCTGTCTTTCGTTCCATCCGTCCCTTTGTGCGTCCGTCCATTTTCCACATGATAAATAATTATCGTCAAACATCTTTACATTGTATAAATGCTTAGATCTTTTAAACTACACAACAGATTTTAAAGCACTTCTCATCAGTTTAATCGATAAAATGATTCAAGAGGAAGGTTTATATCTACAAAATATGCACATTAAAGTAGAAAAAAGTCGATAATTTCACAGATTTACAATGTGATGCCATAAATGCAAGTAAAACGTAAGTCTAGTTCAATATTCCGATTATTAATAAACTTCTGTAGCTGAAAACGGTTACAAAATATTTCGTGTAAAGTAAAAATATTATTTTCGAGAGTAAAGTATCAGTAACAACACAGCATCGTTGATTGCGTATTATTCTTGGAAAGGCAGCTTCAAATTGCACTTTCTCACCGTATCTTTGATCAGGCAATTCAACACTAACAAGAACAAGGTTCTTTGAACAGTTTGCGCTGCTGTATTTTTAAGACAGGATACAATCGTCCGTTATTAATGATGCACGAAACATTTTTTTATGTGAGAAGAGTAGCAAACGAGCATGCAAACCACCTGAAGTTAAGTAATCGCAGCCCATAGGCATCCACGTACAACCACAAAAACGACTGAAATCTTAACTGAGCTCGAACGTTGATACGTTACTACTCCTGAGGACTAAAATGGTTGCCTCTCTTCAAAGTGTGACCGGCAACCGTACCTCTGCAACCGAAACACAAGTAATGCTTTACGGCGGATTATGACGGTGGCGGTAATACCTTCCCGGTCGAACCATTGTTTTCCCACATTGAGATTTAGAGAATTGCAATAAAATGTTTTTACAAAGCTAATTCTCTTTAATAAAATACCAGTGTATCTACTATTAACTGTATCACAGTAATACACTGTATAAGACACTCACTAGAGTGTCTTAGGAAGTATTTACTTCCATTCTGTTATCTGCTGTGGATGTACATTTTATTGGTAAAACTACAGTTCCACATCAGAGATACTTAAGATAACACTTATTATTCATTTTGATGATAACACGATTAACGCTTTCTTAATTGCCGATATTTCGTACCAGTTGCATGACTCGTGATCACGGCGAAAACCGTTCTCGCATAATGTATAATTTCCGAGATTATATTAGTTTAAAATCGTATATAAGAAACTATCATTGGCGATATTGGAATTCCTATAAAATATTATCAAATTCTTACTAACGTTTCCTCACGTATGGATTCAAGTTAGTCCTCTCAACATTGTTCCTAGTATAGGTACTTAATCTAAGCCCTTCATGCTTGCAATCTAATACGATGTATTTAGTACACAGATGGACAAGAGCAAATCGATTAATTATTCAAATGGCTGTTTTGATAGTGAACCAGGCTCAGCTTACTTGGAGAAGCTCGTGAAACAAGATATTACTCAATCCCATGTATTGATCCCCAAGCGATAGTTAATTGGTCGGTTTGATCTGCTGTGAAAAGAAGCTTTATGATGCAGTGTTTTCATTTTTTTCGTTGAGGTAAGGAATACTTGTTAATCTAAAGTAATTCAAAAATTGGCACGGGAAGTTAAATCGCCTAATCCGAAATGCAACTATTGCTGTTCGTAAACGAAATCTTCCACTGGGTTTGCCAACTTGTGAAATGATAAAATAAAATAGATTAAAGTAGAAGAGTTAAATACAGTATTTTCAAAAATTAATCGGCTTTTTGTTAAAAAATTAAAAGTATATTTTGGGAGCTTCTCACAGAAATCAACAACCATATTTTTATATATATTTTTGAAGGTCAACTTTATTCGTATAATTTTTATGTAGATTTTATGGCTCTAGACACCAGCGGAACCAGCTGAAAACAGTATTTATAAATCAAAAAGCAAACAATATTGAAAAGTAAAATATAGTTTAATGCTTTAATAGCATGATTGGCAACCCTATTCTCCACGTTCTTGAATCAAATAAATATCCAGGCCATCGCAGGAATGCGCTAAATACACCGAGTAACGTCATCTAGATCCTGCCATCAAACAATACATATGATATAGCAAGATAGCACAGGACATTAACGAACAGATGAAACTGCTGACCCTAAAATCCAGAAATTTTGCACAAAGGTTTTTTCTATGTAAAAAACATTTATGCAAAATTGACAGCTCCACCAACAATTGTGACAAAATAGAACATAAAAAATTATGACTCTTTGGCGGCGCTTATGAGGCGAGCTTTAACGGCTCTACCACCTTTAAAAGTATTGTTATATCGACTTCAACACGTGAAAAACTGTGGGCGAAAGCTAGTGTCATATATTATTCAGGTGCGTTACAGTGAAATGGGCTAAGTTTAAAGCATTAGACTAACTCTTTGTTTTCTCTTTGTAAGTAATATTTAAGTGTGATAATAAATTTTCAGTCACGCCCAAATTCTAAAGTAAAACAAAAGATAATTTAGACTGGCCAAGTGCGAGTTTGTCTTTTTATGTTGACAAAGTAGCCAACGAGCCTGCAGGCCATTTGAAGTTAAATTAACTCTGCAGCCCGTGACCCATGTCCAATGGCAAACAGGACTAAAGTGTTGCCTGATCGTGCACAGATACGTCGCTACTCCTGAGGTCGCCTCGCTTTTAAATGTTGTCGATAATCCCACTTTTTCAGCCGAAATCCAAGAACCGCTTTCCGGCGGATTACGAAGCCCGCAGTGGTACCATTACGTTCGAATGTAGTTCTACGACTACTTGAGCCGAGGCCGGAAAATCTGCCAGCACTGCGCTAACAGAAGAGACCGTGAAGTCCGGACTTATCGACGACGCTACCGCATAGACACCGATGGCGTTCAACAATGGCAGCTCCCAATCGGAGACCGACGGCAACCCGAAACAAATATTGAATACTTGTAACAGTTATATATATGTATGTATATATTCATATTTAAAGAACACGGTGCATAGTCTGACTTACGTTAATTTATACATTATATTCTGTCTGGATTCTAGACAGATTGCTCGGTATTACGAATTGCGATCGCTATTCAGCACGGGAAGCGGCTTTAGTAGGCAGGTAGGGACTTTCTGTGAATAATTTATGATAATTTTAAATATAATGATATTATGATAATTTTAAAGCTTTTCATTATTGTAAATCGTACTTTAGACAAAAAATATTTATATCGACTGGCGGGTACCTTAATTGGGACTCGTAACACCTATTCACGATTAACTCAATAATTTATTAGTATTTATTCCTTTTTAACACGCTTTTATTAGCTTGGATGGTATGTATGTATGTAATGGAATCTTTGAGCATGATTTTCACCAATTTCCAGAAGTCTGATTAATTTGAAACATTGTACTAATTGTAATAATTTGAAGAAAATGAAAAAAAAATAGTTAAAAAATAGGGTGCTTTTTCTGTGATTTATTGGTACCGTGCACCCCACGCTTTTTTACATTTTACTTGGATTTATTAAAACAGCGTTTTTTTAGTTTTTTCTCAATGTTATTTATTTCTTATAATTAGTTTTAAGTATAATAGTATATGTAATTACATTATAATGAAAAAAATATTCGATTTTGAATTTGAATATCTTCCACGTACAGTATATACAGGCATCAGTTACAATTTTAATATTTGTGTAGCTACACTCCGTCTGTACCGACCGGTCCTCGAAACCTGAACTATTCACCTAAGAGATCCATTCAGGACATTAAACGGCATACATCTATCGGTAAATTATTCAAATGGCTTTACCGCTACGAAATTCCAGTCGCTATGAATAGTGCCCAGGATTTCCTGTTTGGTCTATTGAACTGATATCTTGATGTGGGTAATTCGTGGCACTTGTGACTCTGACTACAGTATTAAGAGAAACCGCACATTAATCGACTACGAAAAGCAAATAGAGTAGTGAACGAATGAATCCAGTGATCAGTTTATGCAAGTCACAAGTAGTGCAAAGTTCAGTACGTACAGATACAATTAGTGCGGCGTGTCGTGATATGGGACCTAAAAAACAAAACCAAACTAGACGTAGGGTAGATTTATTAATCTATTAGCACCTGTCAACAGTTTCCTCCGCCACAGCAGTTTTGCCGTGACCACGAACCATGCAACTGGTTCGAAGTATCGGCAATCAAAAATCAAAAAATCGTTAATCGTGAGTACCTGATACATAGTGAAAAAAATTATCCACAAATTTATCCATAAAACTGGTAGTGCAAAATAATAATGCTTAGCTGGGACGGTTGAATTAAAACCGTAAATACATTAACCCGTTATTGAGCGCGCTCGGCATTGCTACGTAAGAATTATGGGCCCAATTCTCGCTTGGGGCATAAAATATGTATAGATTCTGAATCGTTTAAGCTTTACGTTTGCATGGCTTAATGATTAAATATATCATGGATTATAGCCATGGTTCACTATGGTATATTAAAATTACATAACTATTTCCTACTAACTGCTGCCCGCGATTTCGTTCACGTAGGCTTACATTTTTGTGTTTTGCCACATTTTCTAACCTTGTGCAAAGCACCTGATGTTAAGTAGTCGCAACCTATAGACATCTACAAACACGACCGAAATCCTATCTCCTTGTCTCCTCTCTTAGTTGCTCCTCCTGAGAACTAAGATGGTTGCCTCGCTTCAAAGTGTAGCCGGCCACCGCAACTCGCCACCCGTAATACAAATAATGCATTACGGCGGAGTGTGAGTGCGACTGTGGTATCTCCCCGGTTGAACTATAGTTCTCCCTCCTTTAAAACGTACTCACAAACGCAACTTTTTTTATTTGAACCGATTGAAATGAAAAGGATTTCAATGAAAAGAAACACTTGAAAGTTAAAAGAAGCTTACTGCAATAGCGAAAAAGTGAGGTCTTTCGGTTTGGGTAAGTCGTTTCTGAGATAAGTGCACATGCAGTCCATCCATCAGTCTTTATACGTCCGCAACTGGACAGATACCTCCCCTAGATGGTGCCACTCGGGCCGGCTCTGTGTCCTCTTCATCCAGTGATTACCAGCTATCTTTACCAGGTGCTCTTTTTGCTTAGACATGGTCGCCACTAGAGAACCTTTCTGACTCATCGATTGTGTGCATACAAACGCTCTATTGCTTTAATAAACTCCCTATATAGTATGTAATAGTTTGTCTCATATATTACCATGAACAGAAAGCGATCATTTATAATTTTATTCGTATAGAATAGATAGATTTACACAATGTTAAATTCTCAAAAACGAGATTTTATCAAGAAACATGTCACACATAAATTTTTTAGGCCACAGCGATGTCGGTACAACTCTCAAGGGACTGAGTTGAGACGTATTTCAGAGACCTTCCTTTTTAGTAATTTGATGTGAAATTTTAAAGCATGAAGACTATTTCGTAATTCAAAATTGGCTGTGACTTTTATAACATGTGATATGTGTTGTGATAGGCTTTATGACATAAAGTAACGATTGTGTATGCAGAGACTGATAAATAAGTATAGTAATAATATAGTAAATGTAAACGTTCATATATACATCGCTATTTAGCGATAAAATATTTATTTCTAAATTATTTTTTCTACTTCGATGCTTTGAAATTTAATTTTTTAATCTTGACAAATAATTTTATACATAATTATTAATTCCTTCGGTAAATTGTAATTTAACGTAAGTTGTGGTGTACTTTAAGTTATCATTTTTATTTGTTTTTACTTTTGATTTTTTTTTTCATTTAATTTAAATTAGTTTAAATGATTTCGTTTATGAGCCTATGATGTTCGAAATAAAGATATTATTATTATTATATCACTGTCTTTTCTGCCAATTGTATTACTATCCTCGCTTAAATCTCTAACATAGTAACGACTGATAGGGTATTGTTAAAAATTATAATCGGATATTTCTAAATGATTAAAAATTATATCCGTTAGGTAAAATAATGCAAACCCTTACATGATATACTATTGTTTATTCGTGACCATGAACCATACAATTAGTTTAAAATATCGGCAATAAAAAGCGTTAATTGTGAGTACCCGTTAGGTATATATATACTTAATTCTTGCGATGATATTAGTTTAAAATTTATATATTCCGCGATGATGCTAATTTAAAACCATATACTAGTGAAAAATAAGAAAATAAAGGTATTAGCCATTTGACTACAGAACCCTAAAGTCTACGGTAATGAGGTCTTCATACAATCCGATTACTTATTAAACATGCATGCAGCTTTCTATAGAAACGAAAATCCGTGTACATTCATTAAAAAGTTCGAACATTACGCTAAGTCACGCATTAATAACTCGATTTTCGACTTTCTCATTATAATTTCACTGTTGATGGAATTTTAAAGGCACTTACAAAAATATTGTCATCATGAAAATGAATCCTGTTTGCTCTCCGTAAAATATGCGGAAGAAAAATATTACTTATTGACCACTACTTGACATGCGATAGCAAATAAAGTGACAAAAAACACATACTAGTAAAATTTCTTTATTTTTGCCAACTCTTTCTGTCTTTAACTTTTTTACTTTGTATTACTACACAAATATTAGTGAAATTAAGATTATACTGAATAAACGCAAAAAAATATATTTAGGCACGCACACTCGTAATACTTTAATAAGTATAAAAATAGATGACTGAAAATAGATGATGATGAAATACATGTCCTTTTCATTCATCTACAATAAGCCCATGATATATTTTTTTAGTCGTGTATTCTTTATTTTTTCATACGGTTAAAGTGTATTGTATAAGTTTCCAAAATTACTGCTTCATCTATCACTCATCTATCAACATCATCATCATCTTCATCTATAGGTCTTTAATAAATAATATAATTAAAGGTGGTAGAGCCATTAGAGCTCGCCCGGGGCGGCGCCACCACCACCCTCATAA